>WMED01023290.1:0-11479 GCA_019650415.1 Pipa parva
TTTTTATTTACGATTTACACAACGTGCCAACTTTTCTGATTTTGGGGTTTGTAATTAGTTATGCAAATAAGGCTTTGTATAGAAAGTTGTGCAATTTCCTACTTCATCTGCCAAACCACTGGCTTAATTTTTACAAGTCTAATGCTAAGGACCATTGTTAAAGATTCCACACAAATCGAATGAATTCCAACCGAGCTGTAAGAAAACGTGATACATTATAAAAACAGATCCACTGGTTTCTTACTTAACAGTTAGCGCCATCTTTTCCTTCGATGCCAGCACAATAACAACTTACATTTCTGCTTGGAATTTGCTCACATATTTTGTAAAGCATTTTTCCCATGTCTGTATTCTATTTGTATTGCTGAACTGTACAGCGCTGCGTAAATTTGAGGCACTTTATAAATAAAATTATACATACATAAAGAAAAAGTTTCCCAAGAGAGTTGTCAGGTATGATGCTAATCTGATCATCTTATTGCTTTAGTTTAGAGAAGGATACAGCACTAATTAATCTATTGTTCATTTTCTACTCTGTACTAATCAGATGACAGTAATCAAGTTTGTCTTTGCCCTACCTCTACTTTACAGCTGGACCATTTTCCTAAACGCCAGGCGTAGCAAGGATAAACAGGGCAGCTTTTGTATTGGTTGAGCTGCGTTGGGCACAGTCGTCCCTCTCCTTGTGCTTGTAAGATGATGTGTCGGGAACGAACCATTTGACCTACACAGTGCAGAAAAAAACATTTAGCACCTTATTGTTAAAGTAGAGAATATTGATATTAAGGTAAAGGGATTGAACAGCTGAATGACTCAACTATAAAAATGGTTCACTATAAACTTCCAAACATTCTGTGTGATTTCTACAAATTAAAGTCACTTTGTTTTAAGATACGTACATTTTATTTTTGGGAGTTTTCTAACCACAGTAATAAATACAGGTTTAGTTAAAAACTGGGTCCGATTGTAAAATATAATCTGACAAAACAAGCAAAACGAAATGTGGAAATTCTTGAAATAGGCGATTCTGTGTATAGTTTGGCTGGTCAAAAGAAGAGACCTGGTAAACATGCGGTATTGGTATTTTAATACATGCCTCCCTGCCCAATTAGGATTTCTGTCTTCATTAATAATAATGTTTTATATGGAGTTCCACTGAAATCAATAACTCTTTGACTGGGTGGGTCAGTTGTTTGTGATCACAAATGTCATGAATCAGCAAATATATAAATGTACCGAAAGTAATGAAAATCAGTGCTTTTAGTTTCTCAGAAAAAAATGTAACAAATGTGGTTGAGGAATAAAGTAAATGTGAATCAAAATAAACCCACATTTTTAGTTTTACCAGTAAGTTACTATATGAGCACAAGGTGGCTCAGTGATTTTTTAAAGGAAACTAAGTGATAAATAGGAATAAAATATATACATAAGCGTTATGTACAGTATATATCAGTGGCGGATGCTGGACTTTCAAGGAGGGGAAGCTCAATTTCGGCCACATCATAAAATGTGTTGGTTTATTTATACGTAAATTCTACCCTCCGTTTCTTTTCAAGAAAACGATCTGCGACCCTGTCGTACCAACAAGGCGTCTTTTCCAGGGACTTGACTACACTACACCAAAAAATCACTGATTCGCTCATTTAAATGTCAATCAAAAAGGGATTCAACCTCAGACAGACAATCCAATCATCATGCAGAAGCTGAGTGTCCGGGCCAGTCGAGGCCAGCCCACTGCTCCATAGACCCCCAGAGACGCTGAGCGTCCGATGGGAGGGACAGAGCCCCACATTTATCCAGTGATTCCTCTCATTTGCCTGCACTTTTTGCTTCACTATTGAACTCTGAGGACGCTGTGTCCACACTGTTTAAAACACTGCGAAGCTGTGGGAATGAGCTTATTTTTTGACATTTTAGGGGAAGATGAGCTTCCCTTGCAGTCTTAGAGCAATTGCCACCTGGTATATATATATTACAAGTAATGCTATACAATAATGCTATTTAAAAATTAGAAAACATGAAATTGTAAAGTTTACTTAATAAGTTCCTTTTCCATGTGATGTAACAGCTGCAAGGAAGTCAGTCCTTTGTGCACCGGTGATACAACTAGGACATGTGATCTATGTACATAAGTACTTGAATTTTATTGGGAGTGTTAAATCCAATCAGGGAAAACAATGTTAAAGATCCAATCAGATTAAGCTTTAATGTTGCCAGAATTTAGGCAATACAGGTCACTCACCAGCGCCATCCCCCAAAGTGCCGGTGCTGATGAGTGATGTCATCACACCTGTGTCATGGGAGGAGTGCGCTGGTGTCGGGGAAGGAGAACTCCCTAACGAGCGAACGCTCCTTCATTGTTAGCTGCAGATCCAGCCTGAAAACTATCAGGTCGGGTCCATGGCCTGCGCTGAAGGCAGCGGTGGTGACGGCGAGTAAACCCACACCACAGAGAGGGCTCTGTGTGCCCTCTCTTGCATGCGCACCATAGGTTCGCCATCCCTGTTCTAGTTTGAGGAAGTTTGTAAGAAGGAGGGAAAAGGTCAGATAAAGAGCATATAAAAAGGGGTATTGATATCTTCAGCAAAAATGTAATCATTACTGGATGCATGCACAGTTTTTGGGGTAATAACATTTGATTTGAACAGTTTATTTTAAGTAGGTGAAAATGGTTAAATTGATATAAAACCCCCCCTGTTTCTCCAGCACTAACTAGTCAAAAAAATGTCAACTTTTATAATTAACCCCCTATGGGTATGTAAATTTTTTTCTAAAAAGAGGTATGCATATTTAAGGTTCTGTGGTAGTTTCTAGAAATAAACAAATACAAATTTAACACACAGTTTACTATATTATACACTTTCCATTTTAGCATATGTCAGATCGAGCTTGTTATATTGAGTATAAACTTTATTTATGACATGTCGTGACTCCTATTATTCAGACATCAAATCCTGCCCTTAGGGGAGCAGAGCAGCTACTGAGATATAAATAGCAGCACATTTCTGCAGCATTATCATTTTACATCTTTTGTCACTGGCAAAAACCTACAACCTATGTGTAGTTGCCCATTAGGTAAAGACTATAAATACTGAATAAATGATCTGTAATCTAAAACAAATCTTAATGAGTCATTTATTCATGTTTCTCTCAACTCTACCGTGTTTATTTTTCTAACAAGATTGCAGAAAAAGAGGGCATTGACTATATGATGTGTTCTGTAGGTGTTACAAGACTTTTTGATATAAATATAAAGCTAAACAATTGAAGAGCCACTTCAGCGGTCTCTCTTGCCTACTGCCCAGTGAGTTTGGGGGTAAATAGTAAATAGGTGACAATGAAAGGTCATGCAGCAGAAGGACATTTGTCTGGGTGTGTTATTATCTGTTTATATGTGTGCTTGTATAAGATTTTAATTAGTACTAACAATTTCAAGCCCCCTGCAATATTCAGCAAAATCAGATGTAAATTCTATGACCCACTGAGGAGTTGTAGAGTGTAGCATTATATACAAACATGATAAATAATAATATCATTATTATGGCTCCCTGCCAGCTACTTGTTTTTCCACTGTTCCACCATTTACAAAAGATAGAAACCATCCTGGAAAGTGAGCAGCTGTTTATGGGAACCATTTGGAAGTAAAGTAGGTGGTACTGCAATGTCCTATTGGATCTTGAGGAACGCTTGTTATAAACAACTTATTTTAGGGCCAAGCCACATACCAATTTGCCAGTTATTCTATCTGACTGTATAAATGAGAAGCACTAGTAGTACTGCTCATGCACCCTACCTGGCATTGTATTGTCAGGAGCTTTCCTGCTGTGCATGGGACAGCTTCTTCAGGGTCACCTGCTGTCTTGTTGTTTTGGCACCAGTTAGTAAATTTCTATATGCATGTGCAAGTCTCCCTCCTATGGCGTAAGTGTTCTAGTGGTCTTAAAGAGACAGCTCCTATGTGGTGAACTCTTCCAGTGTGTTCTCCCATGCTCTTAGTCACTGTTCCCATGAGTGACTTGACAGCTGCTACCAGTGGGAGGTAAACATGAGGGCTGTGGCTTGGGAGTTCCCTTACCACAAAGACCACACCCACTTGTGGGAAATAACGTTGAAGACCAGGAGCTCCTCAGTCTCCACCTCTCAGCATGAACCAGCATTAATCCCACTGTGGTACAGAAGACCACATGTATGCAAGCTAAAAGCTACAGGCCCACTTATTATTGTATTTGTATGTGTTTCTGGGTATAGAGCCATAAGTAAAGGAAAAGCTACCCATGCACCCAGTACCCTTGCAGATCTGCTCTGGGTGCTACTCACACAAAATGAATGTACTATTTCTTAGTCTTCAATAAATGTCATGGAAAGTTCCAGTCTGGGACATAGGTCCTTTTTCAAAAACTGAGAACGTATAAAACACTCATCGAAAGCCACAAATAAGTTTTTCCTTCTACTATGCCCATTCTCACTTATGGCTTACCTCCCACACCACATGTCTGTGAGCAAGAAGACCAGGATGACCACTCTGACAGTTGACAATTAATGGCGCATTTCACTAGGCAGGGGATGCTCATTGTTCTTGGTTTCTCCAAGTTCAGCTAGAATTTTATGAAATGAACATGCAGATTAGTCATTTCTGGAATAATGACACAAAACAATAAGGAGGAGGCAAAAATCGCAATCTTTTAGAGTACCTGCAGATGTCATCTATGAATTACACTAACATTATGTGATACCTTCTACCAGGTGCCATGCTCATCAAGTTTGATTTGTAGTATTTATATCTAAGTTCTTATATTACAATAAATCTGGACAATTAATAAAAGCTGCAACCATATGACTAGCCATTTGATCCACTAAGTATGCAAGGTAAGGGTCATTCATAGCAGCAGGGCCAAGAGCATAAAAATAGGGCATTGTCAATGATGCCTGGGCTTAGGTGACATTAATACAATTGGACTAATCCTTGCTACATCCCCAAGCTGAACACATTCTCCTGCGCACCGAGTAGCACTCTGGGTATTTGGCTATTCTAAAGGCTAAAGTATACAGAGCCATCCTTTCTGAGCCTTTACTGTTCTTTTAAATTGTGGAGCACAATGTTCTTACTTGGGTGCAGACATGCTTTAATTATCCCTTAGAATGATCTGTTTCATATATTAGTTGCAATTTTATGTAAACATAAATGATCATGATTTTTGCAAAAATCTGAGACAGATGCAACTGCCACAGCAATGGTCTCAGGGTCAGTATTGCAATGCCATATGTAGAGGCAATAAGGCACAGGCTACCCTGAACCCATTTTATGGAGGCAATAAGGCACAGGCTACCTTGAACCCATTTTTTTCATGAATTTGATACATTTCTCCCAATATGTTTTATTCCTTGAAGTCAGCCCAGTGTCTAATCTTGATATCCTTAGGCAAGCCACATAGAACATGTACAACGTTTGTACATACATTCTACAGGGCATGGACCAGTGCCTGAGAAATTCTGTATAATTAGCTGTACTATACAAGAATACAGATGATAATTGTCTCGAGGTCTCTTACAGGTAATCCCATGAGAATCTACTTAAATAAACTGCTTATTTATAATCAGTAGAATTTCTGTTGCTTGTTTCAGTTATAAACTAATGGACTGAGGTGCAGCGGTGAATCAGGAGCATAGTTTAGTACCTTGTAGGTGTTACTGCTTCACTTACTGTCAATCATTAAGGCATTTAAAAGCATCGCTCACTTTGGAATTCATTTTTTAAGTATGTTACTGATATTCTTGGAAGATGCAGTTGCAGCTGTTTTTCTGTTTTTTTAATATTTTTGCAGTTTTTGAATAATTTAACTTTCTGTTCCAAAACGTTTTTCTTGTTTACATCTTTTTAAAAATTGTGTTTACATTTTAATAGTCTTCTAGTTACTATGGTCAGTTAAATTAGCAACCAGACACAGGTACAGACTGAACAAGGGAATATAAAGGGCCCAAACAGGAAAATGAAAAATAAAACAAATAGCCAGTTTCCCCAGCAACCCAAAAGAATAATAAAAATAAACTGAAAAGTTGAACAGAAGACAACATTATTATTGAATTAAGCAATTTGATTACAAAAAAACAAACAAACAAACATTATAATGTGTGTGTGTGGGGGGGAGGGCCTCAACTGAATTAACACAAACTTCCCACAATGATTGCACAATCTATTAGGTCATTGGGACTCAGGGACAACCAGAAGGCCTATCAAGATATTTGTGCCTACATTCTGGGTGCAGTGAAGTCCAAAAAAAGCCAATGAACAACTTCAACAGTCAAGAGTTTCCACTCACTTCCCTGAAGCAGTGCAGGCACCTACTTTCTATTTTATCACTAGGAACAAGAAAGAGCAAGGAGCAAGAAATTAGGCTCCCAATAATACCAGGGGGAAAACATTTTACAAACATCCCCTTTAAAATATACCTGTCCCCTGCTGTGTAAGTCCAGTGTTTCACAGCAGCTCACCAGCAGGTTTAATATCAAATGCATAGTAATTCTGCAGGTGATGTCTTCAAAACAATCCTCATTCGCTCAGAACTCTTTGGGGCGAAATGTAATAAAATTGAAAATATCGATATAACCGATATCGTCTTCTTGAACGATTTTTAACGATATCACAATATTGATATTACCGTTATCAAACGATTTTCATCGATATCACAATATCGACGTTGCTGATATCGTGATATCGAAATGTTGCCAATATCAGCAATATCGATATCATGATATCGAATTTTCCATCGATATTATGGATTTTCCCTACAAATAAACAAATTTAAAGTTTAGATCGAATTTCGATATGACAATATTGGTAAAAATAGTTCAGTATCACGATATCAGTAAAAATAGTTCAATATCACAATATTGGTTATATCGATATTGTGATATTGGTAAAAAAAAATCATTCAATATTGCGATATCAATATTTTTGATTTTATTAAATTTCGCCGAATTTTAAGTTGGCGGAAATATGAAAATGAGGCTTCTGTAGTTGGAACACAAGCTCTGAGGAACCCAATTGAAGGAGCCTTAGCGTATTATAAAATATATATAATATTTACTCAAGGACACCATATAAGGTAAATAATAGGAATTTAGCTGATTGTTTATATACGATCAGTTTTTCTAGTCCCCTGCTGTTTAGCACAGCTTTAAACTGATGGCGTAAGTTAGTGATATTATTCCAAGATGCATTGGTTGCATCCATGGTACCTAGAGCATTATAAAACATGGGGATACTACTTTATCATGACACAATATTTTCTAGCCCATAATAAGTTATACAAAATGGTATGTTTAATGTTCCTATAATATGCAATCTCATTAACTGGTGTTTCAGACCAAACATGACATTGCCTATCGATGCTTAAACTTATTAAATTATTCAGTTAGATCATTTATATTACTATAATTGCTTTTTCATAGTCTGCTAGTTCCATTTCATTGTATGCTGATCAAACTAATAATTGGGAATGGAATGTGTATTTAATACATGGACTTTCATATCTTCTTTTTAGTAAATGTCAATTAGTGCTTTTCTCTAACTTATATATATGTATCTCACCTGTATATTGGAAACAGAACTCAAAAGGTTTCTTTAATGAAGGCTGGACCAAGGTCACTGACAAGTAAATAAGACTAGAATCTACTGTATTTAACAAACAGGAAAGTCTGACAAGGTTCAGCTTGGTAAACGTTACTTCTTGTATTATTTCATGGAGATTTAATACAGCATCATCTGAAAGGTTCTCAAACCTTATTAACAAAAACTCAATAAAAAAGCTCAAAAAATATGCACAAGTTAGCACCAGAGGAGAAAAGGTGTTACTATCGGACAGAAAAAAATATTCATTCTAAATAATATATTATAAAATATAAGGGGCTGTAAATTTATAATCAAGCACAAATGGACAGGGAAACATTCGGATCTGCTTCACGTTGCAATTTTTAAGTTTGATACATTTACTTTACTATGAGCAGTAGTGGTAGTAATGAGTATTAGGACTGGCAATCAGTGTCATGTAATTAAATCTCCCATATATAATGCAATCCAACCAAGACAAAAGTCTAATGTAATACAATGATTTACATCTCCATTCATGTTTATGAGAGGTATGTACTGTCATTGGCCCATGCAGTTGGCACTATAGTTTATTATTAATAGATGTGCATAATTGCATCTCATGCAAACTATCGAAAAGCTGGATAATGCAGCCAGTGGAGTAACTAACCCAATTCAATTGCATAAAAAAGCGGAAGTGCAGAGGCTATAATATCCCTGTGTACTGGCATGTAGGAGGCCTTTTTATATGAACAATTGTACCTACTGAAACAACTGAATCATAAGAAAACTAGTGTGAAAAGAGCCTAAAGGTAGCCCAAAGTGCATTCAAGGACCTGAATCTTGTGCAGGAAACTGGCATATCAAAGCTTTCAATGAGAATTTGTTTTTAAGAAGAAAGCCAGATCTCTGAAGCTGAAGGTCATTATTGGCTCCTTACACATTCCAGACAGCAATCACTTTGATCACTCCTCTGTCTGAACTGAATCAAGTTCTATTCTGCCTTGCCGAATCACTGAAAGAAATGGTGCAGTGTTTTTTTTTAGTTTGGTCATTTTTATGAGACCATGTTGCACTTTGATGAGATGAGTTCCACATCAGTAGCCATGGTTAATCAGACTTGAGTAGAAATGAAGGTTAGGGCCCCCCACTCTGCAGCTAATATTAATAAATTGCACATGATTAATGTTGTTTTGATATGGGGCATTGTAAGGCTGACCATGCTAGTGGAAAAAGTAAAGAATGTTTTGTTTTGAATTAACTTTTAGTTTGTGTTGAGTCATTTCATTTCATAGATTCCCTTAGGGTTGTATAAGTGTTTTAAGCATTCAGTCATTAGATACTAGGTAAGGCTAATAAAAAGTGACAGACCATTCCTCCAGTTGTCACATGTACATCTATGACCATGAGGTTTTTACCTACTGAACAACAGGTTCTACCAAAAATGAAAAAAATACTACCTTGGAAGCCAAGAGAAATAGAGTCAAGCCTACCCTATTTATTAGGTAGGGTGTAAAATGCAAATATTTATATTTATGATGTATCCCAAGATGGAGTGTATAAACAGTAGAGGTAGTTGTTACTGATCCATGGCAAAAGGAGGGCCAATGCTAAATGTCCTTCTGTTTTGTTGGCCCCTACTCTTAATTTCAAACTTAATCAGAGGGTGGGGTACATCTGACCAGGCCACCATACCAGCATGCACTATGGGGAGAAGGGCCTTGGGGAAATTTTAGTTTTGATGCCCATAGTAGCCATGGTAACCACTGGCCTCAGAAACCCCAATACATAAAGGACAGCTGCAAGCAGTAGAGAAGAACAATGTCAACACAATACCATTCTAATCTATTTAACAGTTTCCCTTTTGTGGTGTTACTGGTCCTTTAAGATGCTGTGATGTAGTAGCCATTGTGCCAAAGATCAGAAAAGCATATTTACCTATGCAGTATTTACTTGACAGCGTGCACGGTTTATTGTTTAACTATTTATTGACCATAATGACCATATTGACCATGATCTATGCATTTTGACAGCAGCATCCAAACTGACTGCAACAAAATGCAATGTGATTCTTCACACAAGTGTTAATCCATTTCAAGAGGGGTTTTGCTGTGGTTATGTGAAAAGTTGCAATGCGTTGTTTTAGGGTAGCTGTTGCTTGCAATGGCCTGTATTTTTAAATGCGTTTTAACTGCTGCCACCATAGTCAAAAACTGTAGTGGGACACTGCCTTTACTGTTAAAAGATAGCCAGTATCTTGGAATTGTTGGAAGTGGAGATCTAGGGTCCACCAGAAAATGAGATAAGGTCCCCTCAGGAAACAAGACATCAGGGGCCCACCAGTAAATGAGATGAAATGAGATAAGGGCCCCTCAGGAAACAAGAGATCAGGGGCCCACCAGTAAATGAGATGAAATGAGATAAGGGCCCCTCAGGAAACAAGACATCAGGGGCCCACCAGTAAATGAGATGAAATGAGATAAGGGCCCCTCAGGAAACAAGAGATCAGGGGCCCACCAGTAAATGAGATGAAACAAGATAAGGGCCCCTCAGGAAACAAAAGATCAGGAGTCTACCAGGAAAGAAGATAAGGGCCCCTCAGGAAACAAGAGATTCAGGGCCCACCAGAAAACCACAGATCAGGGACCTACTAGTCAAAAGATTTTCTGTTTGCATCCTACCTATTTTTTTCTCTAATCCACCTACTTGCTTTATCCTACCTTCAGCACTAAGCTATTATGAGGGAGTCTGAAACTTTAGGAGAGGTTGTTAAGGCTTTGACCCACTGGGATTTTCTCTGTCTCTGGGCCACTAGGATACTGTGTAAATCTAGAATGGACTGCTTTGTTAATAAAGACGGAGCAAGCAAATAATCCATTGCACAACTTTACTAAACCAAGTACATTATTTTTGGACACAAAGAAAAATGTATTTTTCTAGCGGTAATATCAATTTAATGTTGTTTCAGTAAAATCGTTCTTTTGTAACTTATATTAGCGCTGCATGACCCAGTCCGATTAACTTGCATAATCCTTTGCTTTGTTACTTAGTGGTGCTGAACAAAATGTTACAGTCTTCAGCGTTAGTAAAAGCTTGCAGTGCACGGGTAACACCAGATTGAATAACCTTTTTAGCTGTTTTCACTTTTTCGCTATTACCTGCTCACAAAAAGACATTTTTACTGATTTTCCATCACTGCGGACACAATCCAAAAGGCGGGTTTTAAGACCTTCACCGCATGCTGAATTTTCACTTAGCTGACAGGTACTCCACTCTGAAAATAACCAGCAAACACATTAAGTGAAAACGGCACAATGGAACACATAAAATAGGATGACAATATGATTAACTTCAATAGTGCAGAGGACTCGTTAGTAATTCTTTTACTCAGACAGGTGTCAGCAAATAAACAACTAAAATCCGACTGCAAAAAACAATAAGTCTTGTACATTAAGTGACTGCTGATAACTGACCAATATTTCAATTAAGACTTTTATGTTTTTTTTCCAAAGGAAAACTGCAGACTCAGGACCATTTTTCTACCAGTACCGATATGCTATTTCTATTTAGAGACACTGGCTGGAAATTGCATTCAGCCTCCCATATCATCTTTAGCTCCTAGGGGACAAATACCATTGCCACGTCGCGAGACACAGAATCAACTTTTTGGGGGATATTTCTAAAAATCCAAAAAAGGTTTCTCCAGGTAGATCGATATACCTTTAATTAGGTTGGAAATATTGCTATCACCGATATCGATATTTATTAAGCCCCCTTCAGACCTTTTTTTTTTTTATCTCCGAAAAGTGTTCGCCTGGTTGATGCAGGCAAAAACCCATTATTCCCTATGGAGGTGGTTGAGAACGCTTCACCATTGAAAAGTTCAGCCATATT
>WMED01023291.1:0-11479 GCA_019650415.1 Pipa parva
ACATGTTTCTTTAAAAAATTCCCACCCCCACAAACACACACACACATTAAAGTTTTTTTTTACTTACTTTGTTTTTTTTTTTGTTTGTTTTTTTTACTTAGTGTTGAATCTGCAGTTTCTCAGAAGCACTTTGCTCTATGTCTATTCCATTGTAGGAGTGATATCACGTGCACGCTCGCGATCACGTGCATGCGCACGGCTTCGAGCGTGCACGAGATCGTGACCGCGAGCGTGCACGTGAACATGCGGCCGCGAGCGTGCACGAGCGCTTGCAGGCTGAATTACTTGTCAATCAAGTAAGCCAGTGTTACAGGACTGCCTCCCAGACCCGACCTCCAATCAGCTGACAGGGGAGAAGTCGGTTTTGCAGGAAGATAAAGAAAAGGAAAGCTTTTAAAAGGTAAGTTTTTTTTAATAACTTTATATTGCAAAAAGGGAGCTTGGGCACAGATGCTTTTATTAAAGTGAAGTTAAATCTAGGTGACGGAGCCTCTTTAAAATAGTATTAGAGTTTTGAGGTGACAGGTGCACAGAAGCTTGACTACCCTAGTTTGTGTCAGTATGTGTAAATGCATAAGGAAACTAGATTGTAAGCTCCACCGCTACAAGGCCATTTAGTGAATGGTTAAGCACAATGAAAGATATTAGTGCTATATAAGTATAAATATGCACAATATAAATAAATCAAATTCACAGGAAAAAAAAATAGGAATGTAAAAATGTTTAACTCTTGTACAAAGGAATTGCAGGTCACTTGCTAAGTTCAGAGCGTCTGCTTCCAGCAGGCTAGATTTAACCAACTGTAAACTCTTGGCAATATAAGAATTAATGTAGACTGGTCCAGGACTATAGAGCAATGCGATGATATGTTGCCACAAGTAGAGTGAAGCCACTCTAAAATCTTTAAAGTAGAACTAAAGGTCCAAAAAGGAAAGGCCATATTAAAAAAATACCTTAGTTGAACCGTTACAGACACAGTTTAAACTGTGCTGTCGTTTCACTGCATGGAGGCAGACTTCACAGCGTAAAGGAGGGTACAACAACCACCGCGAAGCTCCTCCCACCTAGTCGAATCAGCAGTCCAAAAGAGCATATACATCATCGCGCCCCCAATAAGAGTGCTCCTCTCACCAGCCAAACTAAGAAGCGCAAAGAGTATGATGACATATAGGGGGGAATTCACCATACTGCGAAGTGAGGTCCGGATCCTTCGCCTCACTTTGCACAGACTGTTATGCGCTCGCTGATGTCCTGCACGCGGACATCAGCGAACGGTTTAAAGGGATTCCAGTCTCAGCGAGGCGACTCGAGTGGTCTCGCCGAGACTGGAATCCCTTTAAAGTGTTCGCTGATGTTCCCATGCAGGACATCAGTGAGCGCATAACAGTCGGTGTGAAGTGAGGCGAAGGATCCGGACCTCACTTCGTACTATGGTGAATTCCCCCCATAGGCTCATTTGCATAAGGAGTGGAGCTTCACACTGCCTCCTGTGTAAGCCAAAGCGCTCTGAAGTCTGCCTCGCTGCAGAAAATTTACAGAACAGCTGAAGCTGTGACTGCATCAGATGAACTTACTATAAAGTATTTTTATGACACATTATATGACAAGTAGTAACCTTCCAGAAACAATTATTTAGGACTCGTGTTTTAATTCCAGGTATTAAAACTAATTCTGATATACCATGAATTAGGCCTCAAGATCAAAGAGATATCTCAGAGATATTGAGGCCTAATCCATGGTTTATACATTATCCTTTCACAAGACATTTCTTTCTGAGTATATTTCATACCATTTTCATACATACTATGTTTCCTACCACATTCTAGCTACAGCAGCATGGTTAGGAAGGAAGGCAGGCAAGCAGGCATGGTTGGGAAGGAAGGAAGGCAGAGGCAGGAAGGCAGGCAGCCATGGTTGGGAAGGAAGGCAGGCAGCCATGGTTGGGAAGGAAGGCAGGCATGGTTGGAAAGGAAGGCAGGCAGAGGCAGGAAGGCAGGGGAGGGAGCGAGTTTGGTTCAGAATAATTTTTTTCTTATTTTCCTCCTTAAAACCTTAGGTGCGTCTTATGCAGCAAAAAAATATGGTAAAATACTTTCTGCTGTTGTTCAGTGCATATTGCTTATATGAAAAAAGCCTTGTCAGTTTGCATTTGATGAAACAAGACACAACAATAAAAGCTTTATTATGGTTTCATGAAGAAATTGCATCCAACCAATGTCTAATAAATCCTCTACAGTCAGGCCATCTATTCCAACCAAAAGAGGACTCCAAGAGATAACAGATAGTGGATCTATCTACAGATGATACTAAACTTTTTGAAATGACTGTAATACAGAGGGAAATTTGTACACTGCAGATGCCTGGAATCTACAGCAGAATTGCCAGAGAAACCATAGAGGAGGTGTGATATATTTAAAGTTTATACACTTTAGCCACAGTAACAACCTGCTAGTTGCAGAAATAAATGAAGTCAATTATAGTGGGGAACTAGTATAAAACATGCAAATATGGGGTATATTATGCACTGCAAAAAGGACTGCAATATTTTTAAATGTTGAAATGTTTATGGAGCTTTTGCCTCGCCCCACCTCTTAGTTCTGTGCAAAGCACTAAAGGAATCAGATAGGGACCAGGAAATCTTTTTCTCAGTTCCTGCTGTTTTGGCCTGTGTGCTTCATATGAAGTAAGACAGATGTCAGCAGCAAATTTCAGACAACTGAAATGGGCCTATGGGTTTACTGCAGACATGTATTCTCATAATGAACACAGCCCTATGGGTTTACTGCAGACATGTATTCTCATAATGCACACAGCCCTATGGGTTTACTGCAGGCATATATTCTCATAATGCACACAGCCCTATGGGTTTACTGCAGGCATGTATTCTCATAATGCACACAGCCCTATGGGTTTACTGCAGGCATGTATTCTCATAATGCACACAGCCCTATGGGTTTACTGCAGGCATGTATTCTCATAATGCACACAGCCCTATGGGTTTACTGCAGGCATGTATTCTCATAATGCACACAGCCCTATGGTGTCCTGTAGAGATGAATTTCTGGCTCCTAACAACATATGACATTACATTTACTACAAACCCTTTACAGGGTTACGAATTAAACTTTCTTGATTTTGATATTGAATATGTTTACTTTGTCATGTTATTATAGTTTTATTATAGTTTCTCTTTAAGCCAAAAAGTTAAATTAAGTTAACATTTTTAACCCAAACAAATAGACAGGGAAATATTTTTTCAAGGCGCAAATTGCCTGTTTTAACAAGTGTGCCAAAAAGATTTGTCGTCACTGCTATTCTCCATAGTCTCATTAGTGATGGAAATTTGCTGAAACATTTCTGAAACACATTTCATAGTATTTGAAATGGTTTTGCTTTTTAAGTATGGGTACACTGAGGTTCAGAAATAAGAAAATAACGTCATCAGCTCTGGAGCAATAAAGAACACAAAGGTGAAAACAAGATACAACAAAACATGTAGAAAAAGCTCCTTGTTGAATTTACTCCTGATTTACATTGGTTTCGCAGTAAGGTCTGATCTCAGTGAAAGAATATGACTGTTGTGTAAATCAACCCGACCACAACCTTTGCACTACTAAGAGGATTAAAGAGAATCTGCGAGTGTTGTCATCATACTGTAAACGCTTTTAAACAGCTGGTTACAAGACTCATCTGCCAATTTTTTTCCCTTCATTGTCTTCCCTTTAAAAAACAGATTTGTATCTTCATGTTCATGCATTAAATATATTTTACTTACATTTTTGTCTGTAGTGTTTTAAAGTTATGCATTGAAAGGAATATTATAATATCCAAATCCTTTCTCTGGTGTGGGGTGGTTGTCACAAAATACATGCTTTTTTCCCACAAACACTTGTCTTAAAGAATGCATTTTAAGGTACTATATATATTTAATCCGTGCTTCAAAAAAATTCTAAATTGTGTCTAGAAAGTATTGATATTTAGTTTTAAAATGTCCTGAAACACTTCCTGAATCATCACCATGAATGGAACTGTACTGCTGAGGCTGCTATCAGTAAATATAAAAAAAAAATTCATGAACTTCACTTCAAAGATAATGTTGTATTAGTACTGGATTTGGATAACTGCCATGCCAATACAAATGAGCATTTTTATTTTTTGTGGGTAACTGGTCCTTTAAAAACTGTGCATGAGTCAAACAAAGCTCTCCTAAACTGTGGCAATTAAAATGAATGGTTTTGGATAGTTCTGGGACCTAAACTCCATTCTAAAGAAAAAAATGCATGCAAAAAAAAATTATTTTTTTTATCCTGAATGTTGTTTTCTTGACATTGTACATAGCAAAAAAAAATTACTTATTATCAGCATTGATAACGCAGTATGTTTAATTAACAAAGTATTTTTTTTTTTTATTAAAAAAATAAATCTTCAAGACTATAAACCCTTGGAAATAACGCCCATGGTTTAAAGTATTAAGATCGATTCAGATCTGTCCATATCCAGCATATATCACTCTGTAGATATTCTGTAGCTTGAAAAATAAAGTCAGTGGGGTTATTGCCAAAAGTCTGAATTGTCGTGTAAAGGTGTGAATTCACAAGCTAAAGATGGTCACACACAAGCCAATAGACGGTTACTGAACAGTGTGGCATGAAAGCACGGACAGTAGCCATCTATTGGCTTGTGTGCGACCATCTTTAGATTGTGAATTCACACCTTTACACGACAATATTCCATAATGAACTGTGTGGCATGAAAGGACGGACATTATGGGACTATTGTCGCAGTTGCGACATTACTATGAGAATCCTCTGTTTAGTCAATAAGGAGTAGAGAATCAGGGCGTAGCCACTCAAAGTGCTGAGAATTCACTCTGACAATCAAATTCTGACTTTAGTCAATAACTTCCAATGTATGATGAAGTCAGGAAGTAAACACTGGCAAAATCAAAATGGTTGACAATATGGTGAACATCCAAGATGAGAGATTAAAGATAAAGTACATTCTATGATATCATAAATTAGCACATCACTTCCAAATTATATCAGGAATATTTTATATTTGCTAAATTTAAAAACACACCCCAACTGAGTTATGTAATGTGTGTGGGAGAGAAGAGAAATGGCAACATTTGTAAAAGCAATTAGATTTTCTAAATTATAGCCAGAAAAATGTGTTTGTAAATTGCAACCAAATGAATGAAAAGTGCAGAGTTAATAATTTAGGGGAATATTTATGAAAGAGTAAAGTGGTAAAATGTGGTATTTTTATTTCACACTACTGCTTTACAAACATTTCACCTGTTTAAAATACAATATTTTTTCCACTACAACTGTTTAAATTGAACTTGCAGGTATTCACCAGCTGATTTTTTTCCTTTTGTTAAAAAGTGTTTATCGTTCTGAATGCAGCAGAAGCTATTTCCTAGCTGACAATGATAAGGTAAAAATAAAGTGCATAAATCTCTTCAAAATGCCATTCTAATGCAGCAATGAGAGGTGGGAATTCTTTTTTTTTTTTTTTAAGAAAATGTATTTTCTGCAATTTTCTATATTTTGAATAAAATGAAGTAAATTACAAGCATACGATCAAGAAGATTCATCACTCTAAAAGGGGGAATTCACGACTGTGCGAAGTGAGCTCCAATGCCTTCGGCTCACTTCGCACTGACTGATATGCGCACGCTGATGTCCTGCACGCGGACCTCAGCGAGCGCTTTAAAGGGATTCTAGTCTCAGCGAGGCTACTCTTTTGAAATCCTTTTAAAGGGTGCAGGACATCAGCGTGCGCATATCAGTCAGTGCGAAGTGAGGCGAGGACTCCGCACCTCACTTCACACAATCCTGAATTACCCCCATAGTGTTGAGGATTGAGAAAGGTATGTTGAGTGTGGATGGTAGAGTTGGAAGGGGTGAATGTACCCAAGTCAGATTGAGGATGTTTTTAGCAAAAGCCATCTTAGGAGTACCCTAATTAAGCTAATAACAATATATTTACCTATATAGTTTAAGATGAAAAATTTTGGCTCTCAAAAGAAATTTTAAATCGACTTACTCTTGATATTTGGCTCGGTTGGCTAATAAGTTTGCCCACCACTGCCCAAGGCTATTGTTTTCTTGCTTCACTAAATCATATAATCAACCTATTTTCTGAACTTAGAGGGTTTCTAAATTAGACTTGAGAAAGACAAATAAGTGGAAAGTGCGCAGTTAATAATGACTCTTGTTTACTTTTACAAAGTTGAAGTGTAGGTCAGCCAGCATTTAAGCTGAAATAAGGTTGTATTGTTCAGTGAGTACAGGGAGTGATGAGGAAGGAACATACAGGGAAGGCAGGAAAAAAAAAAATTGTGGTGGGAGGGAAGCATTAAAAGATTCCTCATCTTCTCAGAGACTCACAAAACACAGCATTCTGAACACAGATGTAAGCAGAAGATTGCTTGCACCAATAACACAGATGGTTAAGCGCCTATTACCACACTCTCCTTGGTAAAAAAAAAATCCCATTTATTATGGGTTTTCTGAATCATAAATTACATTTCTTCACAAAGAAGGAATGCTATAACTTTTTTTCCTATGTAAAACTTTCAGAAGTGTATCTACTCCCTGACAGAGACAAAGACCTTAGAAAAACGTATTGTTAAAGTGGATGTTATATTTCTTAAAGAGCCAGTAATAACCAAAAAAGGGGAATTCTCATTTGGATTGGCAAGGCATACACAGTACTTTATAAAATGTAAAGCAATTTTGAATGCTTGATTTATAGTTCAGTGCGGTGACTCAGTGGTTAGCACCGCTGCATTGCAGTGCTGGGTTCAAGGTTCATTTCCACCCTGGACATCATTTGCATGGAGTTTATATGTTCTCCCCGCACCTGTGTGTGTTTCCTCCCACAATCCAAATACACACATCTGTGTCTATCTATGCGTGTGACTGAATAGGGAAACTAGATTGTAAGCTCCACGAGGCAAGGACTGAAGTGAATGACGAACCTCTGTAAAGTGCTGTGTAATATAGTAGTGCTATATAAAAATTAACACACAAAAAAAAATTGCTTGCCCCCCCCTCCCCCATTCACTCCTATTATTTTCAATGGAACTTGAAAAAATGTTTGTTCTTTAAGTTTACAGTTTAAGAAGTGCTGCAGAAAACCAAAGAGATAGGGGATATTCATAACAGTAATATGCCTTTGGTGCTCTTTTGGCTTCCCTACTTACCCAATTGAATCACTCCTGTTGCATTATGTTTTTGTTGCAGTTTTTCCCCCATAGCACCTTTAGTTAAAGGGGTCAGAAGTAAATATTTAAAGAGTAAAGAAAATAGAATGGGTGTAATTTGGCATGAGAGGTACTGTTTACTGGAACTCTGGTTTACATGGGTAGCTAGGACATGATAAAGCATAATTTCAGCTTCTAAGACATTATTTAGATTGTAAGCTCCTCACTTAGATTGTAAGCTCCTTGGGGCAGGGACCTCCAACCTCTTGTGTGAATCACAACCTAACACTTAATTTGATGTATCCTTGTAATATTTTACTTATACTGTTTATTGTACTTTTCCCTTGTCTGTATTGTACTTGTATCACTGAATTGTACAGCGCTGTGTAAATTTGTGGCGCTTTACAAATAAAATTATACGTACATACGAAGTTACTATTTCCTTCTAACAATCTATAACAATTTTGCCTTATTCCTTAGTAAGATGAAGCCACTTTAGACCCAACATTATGGGTGCCATCTTGAAGTGGATCTAATACTGTTTTGACAAGCAATTAATAAAATGGATGTAAACCTGAAATGTTGGATTTGTTTGTTCACGTAACTCACAGCAAGAGAAATAGATGGAGAGTGCTGACCTTTCTTTGTCTAATTTTGCATTAAAGTAGTATGGAATGCAGTGTGGGTACTACAGGATAACCAAATAATGTGTACAGAAGGATTTTATTAATTTATTATTGTTACAGACATCAGAGTCTACATTGGAATTCAGAGCTTAGGTAGGAACTCCAAAGAAAGTGAACTGGCATATTATGTAGCTTGGCACTACCCACAAATCTGGTTTGTTGTTATCTTTTGAAAGCACAAAACCCACAAGTAAGTCGTGAATCCATAATACATGACAAACAATTTTGTCCTAAACTAAAAAGTATGATGTAAACAAGTTGGTGAAATGCATCAAAAACCATTTAGGTTCAGTTCGTTCTTTTTCATCCTCTAGTAAATTTGACTAATTCACCTACTCATAGTTTCTGCTCCAAATATACATTGCCATGCCACCAGGTGTTTCACTGCAATGTTTCCATTTCAACACTCAAAAATTAGAAAATTTACATTTCATCCTTTAGATTAAAGAGCATATTTACTACCAGGTCCACACTGGCTGTTTTGTAGATGAAACATAGCATACTTCTCATCCTCCTTGGGTGGCGGGGGGGGGGGGGGGGGGGGGGAGAAGCAGAATAGCCCCCACTCCCCCAGCAGTTGTGTCATTGGTGCACTGCCAATTCCCCCTGATAGACTCCATATCACTGGCACACAGCCAAATGCCAGCCATGGGGAACAGAGCTGGTGGGTGTACTAGGCGATCCTGTGGGGCAGAGACCCAAGATGACAGTGGAAGTACCCAAATCCATGACACTTTGGGAGTTTAAAAAGAAAGGCTATTCTTTCCTGGGAGTTAATAAAGACCGCTACTTTGCTTTGCACCATACTCAATAATGAGCTTTATTAAAAAAAACAGCTCAGTTACAAAATAGCCAGTGTGGCCTTGGCTTTATTCATCTCATTCCCTTCTAAATCACTCTCACCCTCTCAAAATTCCCCTGCTTCCACTAACTACTCTTTCTTCTGAAAAGGTCTATTTTGTCTCTCTCCCTGGAGGGTGCTTGATTACAAAACTGACCGTTATATATTTATTCAAAAAGATGTCAGGGATAGCTGGAGTGTGTGCATTTTAGGTACTTTTTAATTGACTAATTAGTTTTCTTTCATATCCAAATACATGTACTTTCATCCCACACAATATTTCATCCCACACAGAGTAAACCCATGAAATAATGTGGTGTGCAGCATTTCTCTGATAAATGTTATTCTCCCTTGCTAGCATAAAAGTAACATGAAGGCATTTATGGCATATTGTATTCACTTGAGTCAAGTGATGCCCAACCTTTTTCGGCCTGGGGGCCATATAAATTTGCAACAAGCATGTCATGGGCTGCTTCAAAGCAAGACACAACTGCGATAAATTTTAAAGTTACAATTGTGACAATTTTCCATAGTAAAGTCACAACTGCGACAATAATCTCATTATAAAAGGCATAATTGCGACAGTGACAGTCTATTGCGACTGTCTTTAGCTGGCAAACTCACAATTATACGCATCAATTCGGACTTCAGGCCGCGAGCCGGACAGCACTGCGTCACGGCTTGCATATGGACCGCGGGCCGTAGGTTGGGCATCACTGCACTTGACAATTATCTCACATTTTCTGGTAAAGAGACAAATGCTTCATTTTTAAATCTACCAGCAACGTGGCTATTAGAGAGCAAAAGGGTAATTTCTCGTAAATCAGTCTGTAATGTAGGAGTATTGTCTGAAAGTTACCCTATGAAATGTGATCTGTTGTTTAGCTTAGTTACATACATATATACAACTCTTCATAAATCAGTTTAACAGTTAAACTGATATTTTAACTAAAGAATTTAAGCCAAACTCTATCCCAAAGTCCACTTCTCTTGCATTAGGGAGAATGTGTGTCAGAGATGTAGGTTTGCCAAACTCATGCTAGCTAACAGTGTGTGTAAACTTCAGTGCTATGAAGCTGACAGGGACATATGTTTGTAAAAATGCCAGTCCCTCACTTAAAATCAATTTCTCCAAACTAGAGACTTCTAGAATGTAAAATTAGGCACACAAACAGTACTGAGGGGAAAAAAAACTACATCATACTATATCAGTTTGCAGATGTCTTATAAATGTGATGCCACAGAAAAAGCATACCTCCCCACTGTCCTGGCTCTGCAGGACAGTACATTTTTTTGGGTCCTGTCCTGCAGTCCTAGGTGGTCTATAAATTTGATCTCCCACCAGCCATCAGGTTAGGGGTTGTGGAGAGAACTGGGGGATTGTGGAACTCCAGGGCAGAGACCGTAGACTGTGGGACTGCAGGCTACTTTGTTTAGAACAGCAGTTCTCAACCTTTACCTGCCGGCGACCCCGGGCGCTGACGTCACCACATACGGCCAAAACATCATCACGTCGCGTGTCACGTGGTGACGTTTGCGGCCGACGTCACTCCGCAGGAACCCTTATAAGAAGGGTTCCTGCAGGCACTTCCGGGTGTCGGAGCGGTTCTCGATCCACGAGGAACGGCCTTGCGACCCCACCCACAGGTTGAGAACCGCTGGTTTAGAAGCATAGACCAAAAATGTGTTTAATTAAAATAGCTCAGCTACAAAACAGCCAGTGTGACTGTCTTACAAAAGGCAATAGAATTTTACCCCTAGTTCCGTAATTCCAACCCCCCCATATTCAGCAATCTGAGTGATGTGGTGAATTCGAGACCAATTCAACAGCTTTCAACAGCTGCAGACTTACAAATCACTTTGCACCACTATATGTGCATATGCCCAGGTAATTCAACTATTCAAGCATTGGAGTCTGTCTCAGTAGCAAATTTGACAAGGGCATTCAACTATTCTACTTCAACCAGAATGAAGTGACAAATTAGGGGGTTGATAACAGGGATCCTATTCTCCAACTGACTAAGCCACACTACGCTAGAAATCCTCTGTTTAGTGAATAAGAAGCAGAGAATCAAAGTGTAGCAACCTGTAGTGATCAGAATTCACTTTGACAGTCGAATTATTTTGATGAATAAGCCCCTTTGTGTGTAGATTTATAAGTCCATATAATTTTACTGATTGGGACTTTTTTTTGCTTACTGAAAAATTTAGCCCTCATTTTTAATTTTTTGTTTTATGGTTAATTATCAGTAAATTTAATGAAGTTTGGGAACCCAGACTACATATAGAATAATACACTGAGGGATCTAGTCACCATTTTGTTAAAGGGAAACTATAGCCTAACGTATTAAAGGAGAATTAAGGTAGAAATAAAAAGTAGACACCTATAACAATGACTTCTTCAAAGCTGAAACATTGCTTGACAGTTTGAACTGTGCTGTATACCTGGCACAGAAGAAGACTTCAAAGCACTTGCTCAGCGCATTATACGCTTGTGTGAAAAAAAAATAATAATAAGGCTCAATGCAAGCCGATGGTACTTACCTAGTTCCGGACACACCAGCGTATGATGCACATACGCTGGGTCCAGAACACTGTATGTCGCATTTTGACCGGCATATTATGCTTCATTGAATGAATGCTTCAAAGATACGCTGCGCCCAAAATGTGACCACACACGAAGTGATGTGAACGCCGAGGGAGCGTTCACACTGTTGCTGGTAAGTTCAAAAGAAAAAT
>WMED01023293.1:0-11478 GCA_019650415.1 Pipa parva
ATATTATATTATATTATATTATATTATATTATATTATATTATATTATATTATAGCTCTTACCTGCATTTCCAAGTAACCACAAACTGTTACAGCGTCAGGATTTGTATTATACACGCATCCTATCGTTGTATTGTTCTTACTGGCACTTGCATGGTTTATTGAAGAATAAAAATGAATGACTAATAACTGTACATATTGATGGGTATTTAAAAATCAAATTATCAAATACTTTGATTTTACAGTATTTTTTTTTTTCTGTTGTACAGTTTTAAATATTGAAACTTTAATAAACTTTAATAGAAAGAGTTCCTTTTTTTCATCTGTCCTCTCCACGGCTCATCTTTAAACATAAATTATTTTTAGTGTACTCCTTTTGACATTCAATGCACTTAACACCATTGACCCTTCTATATCCGTTCACTTATGTGCAGTGCTTTTTTTGTAAAAAACATATTTGCCGGTACTGCTCCTAATGCAGCACTAACACAGCCAGCCACTGTCTGTCTGAATGACCTGATCAGTCATCAGATTTTCCGGTACACCGTACCGGCTCGTACCACCACAAAAAAACCACTGCTTATGTGCTTGTATAGACCTAGTCCTCTCCTACTTGCTCCCCATATCTTTGTAGTTCCATACCCCTCTACCTCCACAAAGAACAGTCTCTCCCTAAACAAATGAAATCGTACCTCTTGGAACTCTAGCACTGCTTTTTATGTCTCTTATTCACTTTATGCTTACAGTATGTAGCTGTTTCTGCTTAGGAATTTCACTTATAGGCTAATAACCCAGCACTTTCTGTTTACTGTACCCCTTACTTTCCTTTCTGTGTATGTAAGTCTCCTTCCCATTTAAACTGTAAGCTGTAGGGGGCAGGGACCTCCATTCTCTTCTTTTAATCATTGCCTGGCACTTATAGTGATGTATCTTCATAGCTTTAAGCTTGTACTGTGTGAAGTGCTTCTCCCATGTTACTATTATAATTGTACAGATAGTATTACATTTTTCAGTGTTGTGTAATCTATTGGAGCTTTATAAATATATACTAACATAAGTATGAAAAATGCCCATTTCAGGGATAATGGTATGTGCAGAGACTAAAGGCTACTACTACAAAGGAACACTGGGTTCACCTAAAACAGCCCTAAACTACTCTCTGTTTGTTTGGATGATATTGCAGATGTGAGATATACCAGTATATCTGTCCATATTCTCGGCAAACACAGATTTAACCTTTAATTAATGCTTTTGGCTAGTTTATTTAAATCAACAGGAACAGTTGAGGAGTTGTTTTAAAGGAATGGATTAAAACTGCTTTACTCTAATTAGGGGGATAATTATGAAGCTTTCCATTGATTTTCATAAGATCAAAAACAACTTTTTAATGTAAAAAAGAATACACTATAACGTGACTTGACAATAAAAAGCTTTTCAGACAGATGATGTAAGAAGTAGTCAAAAAACCTTTGACCTTTATAAATTTACCCCTTAGGCACAAAGCTGAACAAAACTTCTTCATTCATTGCTTTACTTGCTTTGTCTAGTTTCCCGGGAAGCTGCATCTATGTGCAAGACATTAATCCATTCCCAGACCACTGCCCTGGATATGGCACCAGAAATGACACGAGCTGTCACCAACGTGGTTTGTGCCCTATGTTTCAACACAAGATACAGCAGGAGTGACCCAGAATTCAAAGAAATGCTGGTTTACAGCAAAGGCATAGTGGACACCGTTGCAAAAGATAGTCTGGTTGATATATTTCCATGGCTTCAGGTGAGCGTGCACATTTTTTCATTGATTGTGTGTTGGTATAACAGAGATGGAATCCATGGACTAGTCTACAGTATGTACTGCTTTCATATTTAGAAACAACTGGTAGTCTGAGGGGCACAAGCACTCTGTCAATTCTGAATGGGACCAGCCTCTTCATGTTGACTTTAGTAGTGGGGGCACATTCATTAGATGGAGCCCATTGTCTAGTCGTTAGTTTAATCAGACTAAGCCAGGACAGATCAGCACTCCCAAAAACATTACTGTTAGTTAAATACACGAGCTTTGTGAACGTAGATCTAGCAGTGCTGGGGACCTCCAAAGACCAAGGCCACATGGTTATGGTCAAAGTGCTTCTAACTCATCCTCCACCAATCTTTCTCCCATTTTCAAATCAGACTGCTTAGTTATCATTTCCATCTTGTCAGTAAAAATGAGGGCAGGGCAACCCATGTGCTCCACAAAATATCACCATATTCTCTCTAGTATAATACTATTTTGGACCCCCCCATTCACATTAAATATCCAAATATAAGCACGTAGATTCAAGCAGTATTTATAAATATTCACTTGTTCCACAATCTTCACTGTCTTTACAAGAACATAGAGATTAAAGTGCACCTGTCACCTCAAAACTAATACTAATTTAGGTTCTACTAATGAAATAAACGTTTTTGTAAATATATATATGTGGGTTTTTTTTTAATTTGCCTTTATACAGCTTACTGGATATTCCAATCCAATTGTCTTTCCCCACTGGGGGGGGGGGGTAATTCAGGAAAGAGCGAAGTTACCTTGCAATGCTTCTCATCAGTTTGCCGAGAAGGGTACGCGCTCCCTGGTCTCCTGCACGTGGAGATCAGCGAATACTTTGAAGGTACTCCGGCGAGGCGAGGCAACTGGAGTGGTCGTGAGGTGAGCCAAAGTACCTTTAAGGGGTTCGCTGATCTCTGAGTGCAGGAGACCAGGGAGTGCGTACCCGTCTCAGCAAACTGATGAGAAGCATCGCCAGGTAACTTTGCTCTTTCCTGAATTACCCCCTTGGTCTTAATATAGATCTAGACCTGGCAGCTTTATAAATACCAATCCTTTTACAAGTTAACAGTTTACCTCCAACCTCTTGTGTCAATCACTACCTAGCACTTAATTTGTTGTACCCTTGTTTTATTTTACTTATATTGCTTAATGCACTTTTCCCTTGTTTGTATTGTACTTGAATTGCTGAATTGTACAGCGCTGTGTAAATTTGTGGCGCTTTATAAATAAAATTATACATACATACATACATACAATCATTATGTTATGGCTTCTTATGTTTGTTCATTTAGTTTTTAATTGGACTTCTACTATGTTCTTTTAATATGTATTTTTATATACAGGGTTTCCTTTACACTTGTTCATTTATTCTTTTCTCATATGACATATGTTTTTAGCATCCCCTATCAGTTATCATATTCACCCCACCGACTATCATACTGACAAACTTGTTCTTTATCCACTCTTGTGAGTACCCATTTTGTTAATAAATTGTTCTTTTATGTAACCATATCACCATATGGTTTTGCTTTTGACATTTTTTGCTGCTTGCGTGTACTGAAGAGGACCTTGTACCCATTTGTACTGGGAAAGGAACATATTTAAATACATTTAAAGTGCTTGATCTTAGCACTTTATGCGCTTCCACTGTACTTCCGATTTTTCAGAACTTCTTGAACCTTTATATAGCGTTTCTCTCTGTCATTTTCGTTCCCTGTCAGTCTGCCTTTTCTTTCCCGAGTTGGGTGGGCACAGCTAAATGATGATCAACATTATGGGGGTTGTTCCCTAAAAGTCGCAATAGGCTGCTACTGTTGCAGTCGCGTCTTGATAATGAGAATATTGTCGCAGTTGTGACTTTATCATGGGAAAATTGTCGCAATCGTAACTTTAAAAAATTGTCGCGTCTTTACAATGGGGAAATTGTCACGGATTTACTATGGGAATCCACTGTTTGCGAATTCGAATTCGCACCTTTGTGAATAAACCCCATTATAGCTCTTCCAATCAGATCACTGCTAGATCATGATTTAAGGGATTTGATTGGAGGAACTTTAATATCAATCATCATTTAGCCCTTCCCAACCCGACTCAGGAAAGAAAAGTCAGGCTGACAGGGAACATGATAGAGAGAAACGCTGTGTAAAGGTACATTTTTTTAAAATACATATATGTTTACAAAAATGTTTATTTTATTAGTAGAACCTAAAGTAGTATTAGAGTTTTGAGGTGACAGGAGAACTTTAACATGATTTTATAAACACAGTGCATTTTTCATTAAATGCACAGGAAAGAAAACTCCAGTTTGACATGTGACATATTTCCTTCTGTTTCTCCCCACAGATGTTTCCAAACAAAGATCTGGCCTTATTGAAGCAGTCTGTGGCAACCAGAGATAAACTTCTCAACAAGAAACTCAAGGAACACAAAGTAGGTGATTAGCATCAAATGAAGTATGATGGGTATGATTGGTGCGCTTAAATATTAAACACAATGTAAACATTAGAAAGCCTTGAAAACATGCATGCTTAGGATTTTACATTTAATAAGCTCTTAGGAAGGTTGGACTTTAGCATGAGTTAGTCACAATTATGCAGGAGGTTGAGCATGCATTAAACAAACAACTCAGGTATACATCCCAGCAAAAATGTATAACTCAAGACTAAATGAAATTGGTCGCTAACAATTGTACTCTGCCTTAACATGGTATCATGTATTGTCCTCTTCTGTTAACATCAATTAAGTATGTGTTAGCTAGGGTGAACAATATGGCGGCACTATTATCTTTGTACTCATACCATGCTGCCTAATTATAGGGTAGAAAATGCTCATCGACACCCAATGGGGGTTATTCACTAAAGTCCGAATTGTTGCGTATAGGTGTGAATTCGCTAGATAAAGACAGTCGCGATAGGCTGCTACTGTCAAATGTTTGTGTATTTATTATGGGAAAATTGTCGCAATCTTAACATTAAGGGGGGAATTTACAATTGTGCAAAGTGAGCTCCGAATCCTTCGGCTCACTTCGCCCAGACTGATGTGCGCTCACTGATGTCCTGCACGCGGACATCAGCGAACGCTTTAAAAGGATTCCAGTCTCGGCGAGAGCAAAAGAGTTGCCTCTTTTGAGGAACAATGAGACTTTTTCTTCTTCATAACTTTAATCTGAAGTCCCCAATTCTATATCCAGGACGCATTTTGCAGTGAGACAGTGAACGACTTGTTGGATGCTCTTTTAAAAGCCAAACTTAGTACAGAAAACAACAACAGCAATATTTCCCAGGAGGTTGGGCTCACTGATGATCATCTGCTAATGACTGTTGCTGACATATTTGGAGCAGGAGTGGAAACAACTTCTACAGTACTGAAATGGGCAATTGCTTATTTATTGCATTATCCTGAGGTAAGTAACCTTGCACAGGGCAACAAGGCAGAGGAATAGAATCTGCACACACATGCAGGAAGGTATAGAACCTTATTTAATTAAACCATCAGTGCAGGTTAACAAACAGCAACGTTTCGAGGGTTACAATTCACCCTTCATCAGGTATTCTCTCAAATCCCAGGGCCTCATTTAAACAAAAATTACTTTACTGGAGGTCTTCATTTTAGTTTAGAACCTTGGAGTTCTTAGTATGAAAATTTCACTTTAAAGAGAAATATTAAAATATTATATATTTTAAAAATACTATAAATGAGATACAAGTCATTTGGGGCCTTCATCCAACAGTGTTTTTTTTTTTTTTTGACAACCAATGACATCCTGAGATGTTTGGTTAGATGACACTTTTGTTTATCTACATTTGTGAATCACCACATCACGTTATATTTGAAAATCACAGACAGTAGAGTTAGACTTTGCAAAAGGCATGATTTATGTAGCAGAATGGGGAGCAGGTTGGTTAAATATGCCAAGATTTGGATAGGGTGGGGTATGTCTGCAAATAACTATATTGCATGAATAGGACAGGGCTAATATTCAACTGAAAACTGGACAAAGATCTGAAACTAAGCAAGAATCCAAGAAATGAGTAAACCCTGCATCCATTTTACAAGTAATGAGAATCACACCTGGAAATTCATAATGTATTTATTGTTTGATATTTCCTGGAAAATCTAGGTTCAGAAAAAGATTCAGGAGGAACTTGATGTAAAAGTTGGGTTTGGGAGATACCCAATGCTAAGTGATAGAAAAATTCTTCCCTATTTTGATGCTATGATTTCCGAAGTCCTGCGCATTCGCCCCGTGGCCCCACTGCTTATTCCTCATATAGCACTAAAAGAGTCCAGGTAGGTATCAACATTACAGCACTATAGCCAAATAATATAGCCCGTGTTATTGACAATGCATAAAGAAACTGGCTGATTAATATGTCTCTAAATTGATCATGACATTATGCCAAACTCAATAATAGTTTTAAAAGCTAATGTTCTGCAATCTACCCAAATCTCAGTACTAGAAAAGCATCAGTGGGTTCTCTTCCATCATGAAGGTAGTGGTGAACAGTTATTGATTAGAATAGGGAAGTTAATTAACTGGTGACTGTTGCAGTAAATGGATGTATAGCCTTTTAACACTATTTAGCAGTCCTGTGGGGTCTTAATTGCAAAAGAGTACAATTTGGAACTTTAGAATCTGTTTCTGTTTGGCATAGCAACCTACCAAGATGCCAGGTTGGTGACATACAAGGACATAAAGAGTCAGTTTGCATTTGAAATTGCCAGACATTAAGGGCTCATAGTCTTGTGAAGTAATAGTATCATTGTTAAACATGTTCTATGACATATGGGCCTCATTGACTAAAGCGTAAATTCACCTGTTGAATTCACCTTGCTACAATTTGAGTTGCATTGCCAAACTAGTCTCAAATTCACTTCTCAGTATTGACTAAGCAGCGGTTAGTCTTGTTGAACAAGCGGACAGTGGGGATCACTGTCGGATGTGTAGTATGGTGTAGTCAGCCAGATAGGAGTAGAATGTAGAGTCCTGCCATCAGCTCCCCAAACCACCAGTCTGAAGTCTCAAAGTCAAACAGGTGAATTCGGAGTAGTTCACTTAGTCACATTCACTCTTTCAACACACTTAGTCAACAGTATTAGTACCTGTGCACGTACACACAAAATGATGTGCAGACCTCCATAAGTTCTTGACTATTGTAGTTGTCCAAATTGGTCGCATATTCTCCACTTCTCAGAGTTTGCTTAGTAACGAACATGGAGAATTGGCAAATAGATGCGAATTCAGAGCTATACACTACGATTTGCCCTTTGGTCAATGAGGCCCATAAACTTAAAAAAGCCTCTCTGCCTCCCATAAAGCAACAATTATATTTCTGGTGCAGAAGTAACAAATAAAAAAAAATGATTTTCAAAGGTTACAGAAAGCAGACATGTAAATTGAAGCTTGCTTGAAGTTGTACACTTTCAGAATACTGGCTGTAATTTTAATTTTTAAAGCACTACTACATTGTTTTTTTCTAATAAACAATATATGTGTTGTGTTTACGGTAATATTTTTACTTCTATTTTTATAGTATTGGAGGATACACAATCCCACAAAACGCTCGTGTGGTAATAAATCTATGGTCTCTTCATCATGATCCTAAGGAATGGGAGAATCCTGAGGAATTTAATCCAAGTTTGTATAATTTATTGGAAAACTAGAATTCCTGGGAATGAATTATTCTTCTATGGGGCAGTTGTTAGATTATGGAGTGACCATTCACATACCGTATTTTTCGCTCCATAAGATGTACTTTTTCCCCCCCAAAAGTCGGGGGGGGAAATGGCCGTGCGTCTTATGGAGCGAATGATCATTTTCGTCAGCTGCTGCGGGGCATGGGGAAGGGGGGGGGGGGTTGCCAGTAAGACAGTCCCCCCTCTCCCCTCCAGGGGCCATGCTGAAGCTGAAGAAAATGGATGACTAACCTCCTCCAGTGTTCCAGCGATGCGCCTTCTCTAAGCGCTTCACCATACTGAAGTAAGTTGAATGTGACAGCGCTCTTTGGATGCTTCGGGTATTGCTGGCAGTAAAGCCGACAAGACCCGAAGCAGCCAAGGAGTGCCGTTGCATTAAAATTACCTCACTGTGGAGAAACGCTGAGAGGAAGCGCATCTTTGAAAGCTGGAGTAATGTCAGAAGGGGGGAAGGCAGGGGAAGGGGAACAGGAGGGAGGGCAGACATGGGCAGGGTCGGCAGGGGAAGAATGGCTGGAGGGCAAACAGGCTGGGGAGGAATGGCAGGAAGGAGGGCAGGGAGAGATGAGAGAGATGGTAGGAGGGAGGGCAGGCATGGGAAAGAATGGCAGGATTGATGGGAGAAATGGCAGGAGGGCAGGCAGGCAGGGGAGGAATGACAGGAGGGCAGGCAGAGGAGAAGTGGTATATTTTAATAAAGGGGAACTAAAGGCAGAAATGAAATGAATATACTATAAAATATACCTGGCACTAGCTGGGAAGTCCTAAATGTCATGGGGAATGGAGCAGCTGCTCCAATCCCCATGGCAGTTACGACTTCCCAGATAGTGCTACTGCCAGGTATATTTTATAATATATTAATTTCATTTCTACCATTAGTTCCCCTTTAAATATTTTAGCACACCATTTGGTTCAGAATTTTTTTTTCTTATTTTCCTCCTTAAAATTCTAGGTACTTCTTATGGTCAGGTGCATCTTATGGAGAGAAAAATGTAGTATTTACTTTTCATGACAAAATGACAAACTCTTAGGGCCATATTTGACTAAAGTCTGAATTCACTACAATTCGAGTCACATCACCAAAATAGTTGCAAATTCTCTTCTCTCCCGGTGAAGTGCAGTGTCATTCTCACCATACCCCACTATCTGTATATAAGTGAATAGTACATGTATTTCTATGTCGCCATCTTCCTAGTTCGTTTCATTGTAGGCAAATTTAGTCACAATTGCCTTTGTCACTTTTGAAGAAATAGTTGCCTTATACCACACAGGAGACCTGCTATCAAACCTCCAATTCACCGCTCTGGTATGGCGAAGTCAAATAGGTGGATTTGGAGCTCAACGCCTTGTCGAATTCACAACTACAACTGACACTGCCGCTTGCTGTTGCAGTTTCACCACATCACAGAGTTTACTCAATAAGCTAACATGGAAAGTGGCGATGAAATGTGAATTCATAGCTATACGCAACTATTCATTCTTTAATCAATAAGACCCTAAAAGTGCACCAATTGTGATCAGCTGCTTGTAGGTCAAGCCTTCACAATCTTGTGAAAGTATGTGTTTGCATTTAATAGTATTTAGTATTAAAGTCTAGATTCAGGAGTTTGCAGCCCTATTTTATTTTACACCTCTGCAGTATAAACACTTTATTACTATCATTAATTATATATTTAACAAAATGGACAGTAATGGGCACTTTAGGGTCCTAGGTTCGATTCCGTCATTGACATCACTTTCAAGCAGTATGTAACCTGTTTAGGTTTCTTCCTGATATGTAGGTTTACTTCCATAAACCAAATTAGGTGAATTGATGGTGTTTCCTTTCAATATCCCAACTAAACAAAAGAATCCAAATGCCTGTTGGTCTCTTTAAATCTAAGACTATTTCTCCTCTCAACCAAAATAGCTAATGCAGAAAATGAGAAATAAAAGATGTAAATATGGACTGACAGTTGCTAAAGTAGAATGTGGTCTATTTTCTAGAATTTGTAGAAATCTTTGATCGTGATACCTAAACATTCCTCGCAGGCGTGCTGACCCTGTTCCTCTCTCTATATTTTGCAGATCGTTTCCTGGATGAGAATGGAAACCGCATATACTCTCCTTCTCCAAGTTACCTACCCTTTGGAGCTGGGATTCGTGTCTGCCTTGGAGAAGCATTAGCCAAAATGGAAATCTTCCTTTTTCTTTCCTGGATTCTGCAAAGATTCTCCCTAGAGGTCCCAGAGGGAGATAATCTACCAGATCTGGAGGGAAAATTTGGTGTGGTACTTCAGATGAAAACATTTAAGGTCACAGCAAGATTGAGGGAAACCTGGAAGAACATACATGTTACGACATAAATGACTGCAAACCTGACCGATCACTTTGTTCACTGATGCTTTCTACGTATAGCTTTTAAAGAATAACTCAGTGCAATATGTTCAGCTGCTGTCCTGATGGAGGTAGACAGCTGAACATTCCTTCCTCTTTAACAGATATCCTCTTATTGTCTAAGGGGATGTTGTCTATTGTTGGTCTACAAACTGAGGGGGTTATTCACTAAAGTCTGAATTGTTGTGTATAGGTGCGAATTTGCCAGATAAAGACAGTCACAATAGACTGCTACTGTCGCAGTCACGTCTTCATAATGAGAATATTGTCGCTGTCTTAACTTGAAAAAATTGTCGCGACTTTACAATGGGGAAATTGTAGTAGATTTGCTATGGGAATCCGCTGTTTGCGAATTCGACTGTCAAATTCGCACCTTAGTGAATAACCCCCGGATTCTTTAAAATATTTCTGATTAAGAGATAACAGCATCACAGCAGCACGTACACTATTAGCAACATACTGGAAAAAAAAAAAAAACAATCTACCCACAATAACGGAATTAATCCAGAAAGTAAACTGGATAAAAGCTATGGAAAAATAACAGATTATATACACGATAGAGCCTACTCAGGAGCAATGATATGGTTGCCATGGATGATATATTCAGAAAATATAGCAACAAAACGAAAGGGAACAATAGAAAGTAAGACAGAAAGGAAAAGAAACAGAGAAACAGACATAAAAAGTTGAACTATAAATTAAAAGAAATTACAATGTTACTACTTAGGTGTAGCACTGATAACCCAAATGTTATAAATGATGTTTTTTCTGTTATCATTCATAATTGTTATGATGTTTCAATATAAATTGTACAATGTTTCACTAAGAGTTTAATAATGAAAAAATTCGACCTGTTTATGTAAAAACAATGCCAAAAGAATGTTAAAGCACTGTACTGAAACCAATACAACCAAATTAAAAAATAAAAAAAAAAGAGATTACAGCACAGCTTATGACAAGAAAATATAGGTTTCAGTATCTAGATTCCATCTTGATCTCCATATTTCCTAGGAGCCACAGTTAATTAGATTACAGACCTGCAACTAAGAAAATACATTGTGCATTGCTCAGCAGAGCTCGTTGAAATTGGCTGGATAGTGGCTTCCTTCACACACTGCTATGGCTGGATGGGGGCTTGTTGATCCTAATGGAAGTTTGGATTCATGGAACCTCAGCTCCATGTCCTGTACATCAGGCATGTCAAACATGCGGCCCTTATAGGCATATCTGCGGCCCGAAGATGATAAATACTCCAGCACTCCTTGTTGGTGAAAAAATGATTCCTCTTTATTAAGACCACATGGGTCTTCCAGCTTGTCTCTAATTGGCCCATATCAAGCATGTGATGAGCTCACATCACCAGCAGCCTTTGTATATGCAGCACTTAGCCGAGATCCCATTACTTATTGCTCATTGGCCAAAGCCGAGCATGTGATCAGCTTGTGTCACCCGCAGCTTGGAAATACATGGCACTCAGCCGAAATCCCACAGCTACCAATGTTCTCCATTCCAGCTTACATACTAACCCAGGTCACCTGCAGCCTGTGTATATGCAGCACTTAGCCGAGATTCCATTACTTATCGCTCATTGGCCAAT
>WMED01023294.1:0-11478 GCA_019650415.1 Pipa parva
GCCTGCCCTCTCTCTCCCTTACCTGCCTTCCCTCTCTCTCCCCTACCTGCCAGCTCTCTTGCCCTCCCTCCCTTGCCTGAACTCCTGCCCTCACTCCCCTGCCTGTCTTCCTGCCCTCCAGCCCGTCTCCTCTCCCACCCATCCTGCCTGCTTCCCTTCTGAACTTCCTCCAGCATACCATTCAGCTACCTCCTGTCAGTGCTTCTCCAGTCAAAGTTAGGTTGAGCACAAAGGCGCTCCTTAGTGCCTTTGGCTCTTGATGGCTCTATTCGCTGTGGATTCGGCCGCTGCTAGCACAGCTTACAGGCACCCCTCCTCGCTACCCACGCCCAGCAGAAGCTGAAGAAAAAAAGCATTGGCTCCATAAGACGCTCAGGCATTTCCCCCCAACTTTTGAGGGGAAAAAGTGTGTCTTATGAAGCGAATAATATAGTAATTGATTTTATCACTTTGTAGTATTTCAGTATGTGTACAGCAGATTTAGGGAGGAATTCACTATCCTCCGAAGTGAGGTGCGTAGTCTTTGCCTCACTTCGGAATGACTGAGATGCGCATTTTGATGTCCTGTACGTGGGCATCAGCATGCGCATTAAAGGGATTCCAGTCTTGGTGAGAGCATAAGAGTTTCCTCGCCGAGACGGGAATTCCTTTAATGCACATGCTGATGTCCGTGCACAGGACATCAGCATGCGCATCTCAGTCATTCTGAAGTGAGGCGAAGACTACGCACCTCACTTCGGTGGATAGTGAATTCCCCCCTTAATGATGTACTTGCTGAAGAAACATTTATCCAAGGCAGAGTTTTAGAACCATTTAAAAATTGTATCAGTTGTTGTAACTTACTCTATGGTGTACAGGACATCAGCACGCGCTTTAAAGGGATTCCCCTCCCGTCGAGAGCACTTGAGTCTCCTCGCCAGGAGGGGAATCCCTTTAATGCGCACGCTGATGTCCGCGTGCAGGACATCAACATGCGCATTTCAGTTGTTCCGAAGTGAGGCGAACACTGCGCTCCTCACTTCGGAGTTTGCTGAATTCCCCCCCATAGTCTCAGAGAAATTTACCCCTATACCCCTGGTGTAGGCTGTCAGTAACAATAGTGCACTGATACTGGGCATGAGAGAGAGTCCAAATCCATATAACAAGAAAGTCAATGTTTCAGCCCTTTCTCCAGGGCTTTCTAGCCCTTTCTTTAACAGTTGCTTATTCTGGGTTAACTACAACTTTAAGAATTAAAAAAAAAAAAAGTCACATCCCAGAGTTTACTGAATATGGGGAAGTGGCAAATTCACACCTTTACAATTTGGACTTAAGTCAATCACCTACTTGTTTGTGTATAAGGAATAGCGAACTCATATCTATTGGAGTGAGGCTAGGTTCACACAAGCGTAATATGCGCAGCGCCTAATACGCTAGTGTGAAAAAAAAATACAGCTCAATGAAAGCTGATAGTTCTGCACACACTTGCGTATGATGCGCATACACCAGGTCCGGAACGCTGTGTCCCCCATTTAGGCAGGCGTATGATACGCTGCACACAAAATGTGACCACCTAGGAAGTGCTGTGAACAGTGAGGGAGCGTTCAAACTGTTGCTGGTAAGAACAATAGAAGATCCACCTGAGCTCTTTTTTTCTTTCACACTAGCGTATGATGCACTGCGCATTATATGCTAGTGTGAACCTAGCTTGCAGGTACAGAAGTTTGCTACACTTGGCCAATTCCCACCTTGATTGATAACCTTATTTTTTGTTCACCTACCCTACCTAGTATTACATTAATATTCACTAATATCAAGTTTACTTTACACCAGAAACCAATGTACCCTGTTTATAGATGTAGATGACTTCATTTCAAACCGATTTACTGATGTTTTGAAATTTACCACTTACAAGCCACTCACTACAGAGGGACAGCATACCAGAGCGCTGCTAGTTTGCGATTGTATAACTGCACTCTCACTGTGCCCACCAAGCTTAGCAATACACTGCGCCACCTAGCGGCAAAAATGTAATAAGCAAGGCGGTAGGCAAGCAGAGGTAATCCGTTCTTTATTTACACCTCCAGGCGCGACTACAGTCAGTACCTGCCCTTGTTTAGTAAGTGTTTGGGTACATTCGGACAAACAAACAAGTGGAGAAAGACGCCTGCTTTCTTTGTTACGGCTTTGCAAGGCCGAGGTTGCACAGCTGCATGCCGGGAAGCTGTTTCCCAGGATGCATTGGGAGTTCCTAAAAGTCCAAATTCCAGTAGAATTCTTCTGTCTTCGGAGATGGCGGTGAGACTGGGGGGCTCTGTGTACTGGGGGCAGCTCCAGATCGCAGCAGCGAGGAGCAGTGGACAAAGTAGTGCTTCTTTCAGTCAGGTATTTATCTATGGCCACAGACACACAAGGACACTGTTCCCATCCTATGTACCGTATGTACTGGGCAAGGGTTACTTATCTGCTCAAACTTTGTGTCAATCAGGGTAGAATAGGAGAAGGCAGACTGTGTGCAACTGCAAATATCACCCACCCCCACCCCCACATACACAGACAGTTACTTACCCACCAACATAAATATATGTCTATGTAATAAGTACATTTATTTGTGGTCCTTTCTACTGATGTCACTCTGATGAGATCTATCTACTCATAGGAAGCAGTGTTGTGAAAGCAGCAAACAGAGCAGCTCAATGCAAAGGCGCTCTAAATATCAGCAATGCAAAGGCGCTCTAAATATCAGTCCTAATTAATAATGGAAAATCTGATGTGCAAATGAATGCAGGGCTTTGACTGTCTACAATTTCTCCCTGCTACTGTAGGGGCAAAAAGTTCATAGCAGCTGTACATCTCCTATAATATGGTGCATGATCAATCCACTGTACTAAATAGAGATTATAGTCTTCAGATCTTAGACTAATATTGTATATATTTGGGAGTGAACTCTCTAATTATTGCATTATTGCAAACTTGAAGAAAAGTGGACTATTACATTAATGCTCCCCCCCCCCCCCCCCCCCCCCGAAAAAAAAAAATCCCATTTGGATTGGCATGGCAATTGTTTAACTACATCACTTGTAAAAAATTTATGTCTGAAGTTAAATTCTTGAATTTAATTGATTTCTGTCTGTTTTTATCTTTACCTATAGCAGCCATTTTATTAAATGGACCCTGCCAAACCCTATTGTTTTCTATGGTTCTGTAGATAATACATATTCTGGAAATGTGTGTAACGCTATTTTCAAGCACTCTGCTTGTAGCTTCAGATACATCCGCTCTTGGGACTCTTTGCATCGCACTCAGCTCAGATACCTCAGGAGATAGGACCCATTTACATTAAGAGTAATGCCTGTACCTTTAAATCAATGATGGGTGACAGAGATTCTTCTTTGGAAACAGCAACACACTAATTTGTAAACTTGTAGCATAGTTTCCTATCATAGACCATAGGACATCTTGTGCATAGTTAGTTTACCATGTTCAAATTTGCCACATCGCAGATTTTGCTGAATACCCAAATATGGAGAAGCAGCAAATTCACACCTTTGCGTGATAATTTGAACTTTAGTCATCACCCCCTAAAGATTCTGATAATTTTTGCCAGTGGTTTCTGTGGTCTAAAAAAATAACTTAGATGAAAAATAAAATGAATTCCTGAGGAGAAGCTTTTTTTTAGAAGCAGGAAATGAATGTACTGATTTTGTCCCTCATAACAAGGAGCTTCCTGCTAGATATAATTGTTTCTCTTCCCCTATGGTTTTCTTTACTCTTCTGTTATCTGCTTGAGTCCCCTGCCAGTGTATGTTAACTTAGGTAGAAGCCCTATATTGATCATGCTTCTGCACATGCATGTACTGCCGATCCACTACAGAAGGCAAGAGAGTGGCTATCAGAAGAGCAGTGATCAAATGTTAACAGGATTAGTAACTTCAGTCAAGCGGTGTCTTGTTCTGCTGAACAGGGACTAGTAAGTTAATATTTTGCTTTTACATAAAAACAGCCCTCATCAGGTCTCACCTTTAGTCCTCCAAGTCTTCTTGAATGTTTGGAAGGAAGATTTTTAACTACATCAGAGCTGTGCAGAACCACAACTGCCAGAGTGTGTTGAGTTATCAGAGGAGTTTTGGATTAAACATACAACTCTTCCTAGACAGAAAAGGACTTTTCAGACCAGCTGTGTTTGCATTTTACAAGATCCAGTTTTTACTTTGAATGTGTTAGTATCACTTCAAATAATACAATTGCATCTGCAAAAGAAAATGTGTAGTGATTGTGTAGTGGTATACACTTCCCTTGCCTCATAACCCACTGTTCACTCTAAATCTTTTTTTATGTATTCCACATACAGCAATGCAGATATTTTGGTCGATTTATCAAATGGTCTTCCCACAAGGCTTTGCTCAGGGCTGGTGCTCAACCCATGTACACCTCTACAGAAGCTCAAGCAGACTCTCACATTCGGGTAGTGGATCTACGCAGTGATACCGTAACAAAACCCTGTAAGGAAATGCGCCTTGCTATGGCAGAAGCAGTAGTAGGGGATGATGTTTATGGAGAGGACCCTACTGTGAATAGTGAGTAAATGCCGAATGATACAGTATCTGCTTAGATTAATCTTTTTACCAATTTCTCCTTGTACTTTTACAGAGATCCAGTTACATGCTTCAAAGTTGTTTGGCACACAAGATGCCCTTTTTGTTACATCTGGTACAATGGGCAACCTAATATCAGGTGAGCATATGCTGTATAACACAGAGAATAGTTATAAAGAATCTAAATTTTTCGATTAGTTTTCTGGATCTGGAATTAGCCCTTCTATTGCCTAGTCCAGGGGTTGGCAAAGTGCGGCTCGCGAGCCACTTGCGGCTTTTTAGCTGCCTTTCTGTGGCTCAGAGTGCACCTCCAAAGCCCTGCCCATGAATGCCGATGGCTATTCTGATTGGCTGTTGGCAGGTCATGTGGTCAGGAGAGTGTGATCCTCCTTCTTCCAGTGGCTCACAAAATAGCTGTTGCCACTTGAGGAGGGAGTGAAATGGCTCCCTCCTCAAGGAAATTTGCCGACCCCAGGCCTAGTCCCAACCCTAAAACCCATAAAGGAAATCTTATTACATAACCTTCAATTTCTTTGAAGATACTCAAACAGTTAAAGGACTAAATGTAATTCTGCCCCTAAAGTATTTGTAGAGTGGTAACTGAGAGCCAATTTGATTTGTTTAGTTTATGGATTACTCTGTAGCGGTCTGGTCTTGATCTTTATTATACTGACAATCCCTCATGCGTTCTTTTCCATTACAGTGATGTGTCACTGCAATTCCAGAGGAGATGAAATCCTGATAGGAAACGAGTCTCATATTTATATGTATGAGCAGGGAGGAGTGGCTCAGGTGAGATGTACACTGGGTATTGTTCACTGGTGCCGAATTATGGTTTTAGAAAGTAGCATATAATACTAATTTCCTGAAACAAGCGTGTGTGTATCTGCTGTGAAATGACATAATTCTGTATAATATATTGACCTATAACTGTAGCTACTAATGTCAGATTGCAGGAGTATTTTCCCGACCCGTGAGGACATTGAGTGATGGGTGTTTAGATCTGCAAGATTTAGAGGCTAAAATCCAGCACAATTACCCAGATGCGCATTATGGCAAGACGCGTCTTATCTGTCTGGAAAACACTCATAACAGGATGGGTGGACGTGTCCTGCCGCTTTCTTACTTAAGAGAGGCGAGTATGACTATTTGCTTATATCAATAGCATGTTATTTAATTAGTTTTACTGTTCCAATAATACATGTGACTTGCAGTTCCTAATGTTTTGTTTTTTTTTAATATTGGGTAAACAAATAATCCAAAAAGACAGGGGTTACAATTCTGAAAAAAAAAACTAAAAACACTTTAGTGTAACTAGGCTGGGAATGTTGTAGATGAGTGATTTATCCTTGAAGAGCAATAATTATATTGAAACACAGTGCTTAAGTATACTGTACACTTTCCGATAGATGAAAAGGGGGAAAAAAACTGAACACACTGCACAACCAAATGATCACGCTAATATATGTAAAAGGGGTGGTGCTAGGTCAGTAATTAAACTATATCATTAAGTCAAAAAAGAAGATAGGAAGAAAACAATTACCACTTTGCCTGCATAACACCTAAATTACTGTAAAAGCTGTTCAAACCACTGCAATTCTAATGGTGTTAAAAATACAACTCAATTGATAGGGGAACTCTCATAAAAATGTAAATAGTACAGTATCTAACTCCGTTTAGCTTGAGTAGGGAGTATATGAGAACATAATATCCCTGTAACACTTCAAACTCATTCAGTACAGGGGACGGAGATCAATGAAAGAGTAGTATAAATGGTGTCTAAACTGCTCCAGTACAGAGAAATAAAAGATTTGTTTAGGAGTTGTTACTATATATCTCACACTGCTGATACATTATTACTTGTGCTGCTCCCTTTTGGATAAACTCCCTGTCATGAGCCACTCTGCTCAAGACACTGCATGAAAGAGCTGCATAAGAGCTGGTCTCCACTCCTGAGCAGCTTGTGCACAGTTTGTGCATGTTGGGGACGTTCTGTGCCTGAGCTTCCAGCTGCTTACAGGCTCCATTGTGCTGTTTATTAGTACTTTAACTTTACTCTGTTTGCTTATTATTAGTTTTCTGATTCCACCTCATACCTGCTTGCTAGTTTTGTACTCCCTGGCAGCTATGGGGGGTGAACTTGAGGACTGTGACTTGGGGGTTCCTTGCCACAAAGCCCAGTACCGCCTTGCAGGGTTTTAAAGGTGAAGACCAGAGGCTAAATCCTACGCTGGTACAGAGGATTCACCTTCAGTCTGTCACACTCCCCCACCTTTCAGTATTTGAGTCCCTTGAGTGATTCATGGCTTTCCTCTTGGTTGACGAATTCCTCAAAGTGATTCAGGGCCTCTAGTGTCTCCATTTGAGAGTATTTTATTATTTATTTCTCTTTACTGGAGCAGTTTAGATACAATTTTTACTGCTCTTTCATTGATCTCTGTCCCCTGTACTAAATGAGTTGTAACTGTTACAAGGATGTTTTGTTCTCATGTACTCCCTACTATTTATATTTTATGACAGCTCCCCTACCAATTGAATAGTACTTTTACTGAGATTAGAATGAAGGTGGTTTTAACAGCTTTTACAGTAATTTTAAATGTTGTGCAGGCATTGTGGTGATTGTTTTCTTTTTGACTTTAAGCTGCAACACTTAACTCTTGCTGGAGTACTACACCTTCACCTGATGAGAAGAAGTAATCAGTGGATACTTATAGTTGTAGTTTACCAAAAACTTAAGATTCCTGGTTTGAAATATTCAGCATGCCAGGTAAAGATCTGCAACACCTGCAGGTTTGTACCTCTTTACAGTAGTTAAAAGAATCCTAGTCTAGTCCTAGAATACTAGTCTCCCAGACCAGACACACGATAGGCAGAAGTACCTGTTACCTGAATTGTAAAATGAAAGAAAATAAAAGATATTTACAAAAAAAAAAAAAAAACTTGGTAAGCAAAGTGTAATAAATGTGGTTATTACATGATTACTAATAACCTTTTAGCCATCAGACTAAGCTGGCCTGAAACTACAATGAAGGGTCACATCTGGCCCACCGACCTCCATCCAGTCAACAATGTACCAGAGACAATGGGGGTTATTCAATAAGATGCGAATTCGAATGTCGAATACTCAAACAGAGGATTCCCATAGCAAATCCTGGACAATTTCCCCATTGTAAAGTTGGAACAAATTTTTAATGTTACTATTGCGACAACTTTCCCATGATAAAGTAACGATTGCGACAATATTATCATTATAAAGACGTGACTGTGACAGTAGCAGTCTATTGCAAAGGTCTTTAGCCTGCGAATTCACACCTATACGCAACGATTCGGACTTTAGTGAATAACCCCCAATATGTATTACTGAGTGCAAAGTGGAGTTTCTTTTCAGTTTGAAATGCTAGTATTATCAGGTATATGTTTATGACACTGAAGTTAACTTGAAAGTTCTTTTTTTTCAATTCAAAATGATTGTAATTTTTTTTTTTTTAATCCATTTTGTACTGATCCCTGCTGAGTCCATTTGCAAACATTTCATTGGACTTTGCGTTGTGTCTGTTCAGCCAGCTGCAGGTGCACTGAACAATCTAATCAACACAGCTATAATGTACTGTGAATTCAAAGTATTTCAGTAAGGTCGGTGACAAACTATGCATGTGTTTTACCTTGAGAAAATATGCTGCCGGCATTTTGTTGTGGTAAAATTGGCACAGACAAAACAGCATGTGCTCACAGTTGTGTGGGTAATTGACTTAACCATACAATGTGTTACTGGCTAAATTATGTTTTATAAGATGTATGCAATATTTATAAACTGTCTCAGTGATAAACATCATTGCTAACACAGCATGAACATATAGATATTAATCTAGAGGGAAGAGGGATCCTTTTATTAAAACACCTTATACAAATAATATAACATTTGAGAATAAAGAATGAAATTATTATATTTTAGCTTCTGTCTGTGGAGTCTTGCTTTACCAAAAAAAGTCTTAATTTAAAATCAAGGAGCATGTATTAGTACAAAAGAAAATGTTTAAGAAATTTGTTAGAACATATGTTATTTGAGAGAATTTTTTTACTGGGCCACACAAGAGGTTTTTCATTCCCATTCCCTTATACCAGCACCATTATCTCTGATTGGAATCTCCTGTATACAGCATGACCCTGGTTCCATTCTGACTCATTTATAGATTTGCTTGTTTTTCTTCTTATTGCGGAATCTACAGGTTCGTGACCTTGCAGACCACTACAAGATAAAGATTCACTTAGATGGAGCCCGGCTGATGAATGCTGCAGAATCACTAAACATAGAGCCTTCTGAGATCGTACAGTTCTGCGATTCAGTTTCCTGCTGTTTGTCCAAGGTAAATTGATCAGAAAAGGGGAAAATATGTGGGTGGGTGCTAGTTAAAGCAAAGGCAGTCTTCAGCATAACCCTGACAAAAGATGCTTTACTATAAATCTATCTATCTATCTAATCTATCTATATCCTTGGTTGTCCTGCTGCTGCTCATGGAGCTTGAAGTGCACAAATTTTCTGTTGTTCTCCCATTCCCGATCCTGTTATCACTGTGCACCAATGTCAAGCTCTCTGGTCCCTATCTATGTTGTACATGTGCAGGAGAACAATTAAAATGTAAAAGCACTAATGTGTATTCCAGCACTGCTGGTGCAGGCAAGGAGAAAGGGTAGCACAGTGCAAACAGGATCACTGTAGGAAAAGAAGTAATCTTTGCTCCAGCTCTTACTTGGGATATTTTATCTCTTCTGATGCTAGAGTATAACACTACAAGAGGCACTTAGTGGCAGACAGAAGACCAAAATTCCATGCCAATTCCATTGCCTCGTCATATTATCTATTTTGCATTTACAAATTTAGTTTATTTCAGAATACTTTTACTTTAACGTTCATTGTCGGATGCTTGATGAATATATACATTATCTAAAATTCCACTGAATTGGCAGGTGTGTGTTTATTCATCATATTATTTGTCTGTATGTTCTTATACAGCTCCTCTAGGATCTGACCAACGTAGCACACCCTGCCAGCACTATCCATTGTTATCTTTTGCATTTATCTCCAATGATAGTTATATGGGTAGGTTTGGACCTCACAATTAGCTATTTGGGGAGCTTTCTGTATCAATTTATGACAGTGGCTTAAATCACTCTATGTTGTTTGTGTTGGGGTTTCAAAGGCAGTTTAATGCAGCCTTTGGCTAATCATGGGGGTCTGCTTTCACAGACAGACCAATTATTACTGGTCATAAAGAGATGACACAGTCCCCTTAATTAACTGTTTCTGTAGCTATGCAGTTATTTTACTCTATGTTTTCTGATTCAGGGTCTGGGTGCTCCAGTAGGTGGAGTGCTTGCAGGTGAGAGACAGTTTGTTGCCAATGCACTGCGGATGAGGAAGCTACTTGGGGGTGGAATGCGTCAAGTAGGAGTTCTTGCAGCAGCTGGATTAGTTGCCTTTAATCGTGCACGAGAAAATGTAGCATTGGACCATCGTAATGCCAAATTATTTGCTGCAGGTAAGTAGGTCTTGAAATTCCACTTGAAATGAAAAAGAAGGAAAGATGAAGCAAAACAAAGTTAAATAGTTCAAAGATCACAAAAAAAATCTAAAACAAAAAGACCAATAACAAGCTGTCTTAGAAAAAAATTACGACATATATAAATTAATACCAAGTGTAAGAAAACCTTTTATTTTGCATTTTTTATTTAAATTTCAGGTGCAGAACTGGTAAAAACTGATGCATTTTAAAGCTTAAGCAAACAACAATTGTTGCATTGTAATTTCATGAGAGAAGCTGTGTGCCAAAAAAAGTCTCCATTATGTCACTTATACCCCCATAACAGGTGTGCAGGCCCTAGCTTCTCCACTTTGTACCACAGACCTTGCCAGTGTGGAGAGCAATATGGTCATGCTGAATCTGAATAGCAAACTTCCAGCTGAGGAACTGTGCAGGAAGCTGAAGGAAGATGAAGAGGGCGTAAGTGTGCAAGCTTTGGCTTTTTCATCATGCTGTGTGCGACTAGTCTGGCACCGTGACATCTCAGAGTTTGATACCAAACTTGCACTGGAGAAACTCAAGGTTGTTCTTCAGAAACACAGGGAGGAGCTAAAGCTTTCCTAATAGCTGGGCCATTTTACAAACTGCCCAAAAAAGATGGTTGAATTAAATTGACTGTAATTTGCAGTTATCAAGCAGAAATCATTCATTATTAGAGACTAGACTTGCAATATAATATGATGGAAATGGGACAGAATTCCATGTCATTTTAAGGGGCAAAGTTCTCTGACAATGTAATCAACAAAACAACCTTAAAACCTTAGTCTAGACCAGCGGTCCCCAAACTTTTTGCACAGGGAGCCAGTTCACTGTCCCTCAGACTGATGGAGGGCCAGACTTTAAAAAAAACTATGAAAATCCCTATGCACACTGCAGATATCTTATTTTAAAGTAGACCTAAAGTCAAAAAATAAAAAACAAGTGTTAAAATGCTTACCTTATACTGAGCCGATTGGTTACAGTCACAGCATGAGCTGTGCTGTAAATAGCCGGCTCCCGATGCTTCCCCCGACGCCTCCTGCACAGCATGCTGGCTGACACAGAAGCCAGTGCGCAGCTCCTTCTTCTCCTTCCCCAGCCTCATACACCATCACACTCATTGCAGGGAGTATTCTCATTGGCCCCCACACTGAACGTGATGATGTTTATGCCCTGAAACACCTGAGGTGTAACAGGGTAGGAGGAGCTGTGGAGCTGGCTTCCAGTCAGCCAGCGCTGTGAAGAAGCATCAGGAGCCGGCTAATTACAGCACAGCTCCCACACTGTGCTGCCTTCTCCACAACCCCCCTCCCACACTGTGCTGCTTTCCCCCACAATCCCCCTCC
>WMED01023295.1:582-11478 GCA_019650415.1 Pipa parva
GAAGCATTGCTTCTATCACCCCGTGGCAGCGGTCCACCTTCCCCTGCTGTTTCGTAAGAGATCTGGGAACAGCCCCTCTCTTAAGGAGCAGATTGGGGAGAGGTCTCTTCCCACTTGAAAGAAGAAAGTCCTAGAGGAAGGAGCATCAGGTTTGAAGCCACCTAGTGGAGATCCTGCGCATCGCTCTGTCTCATCCTTTCCCAGGGCTGGACCTCAAGGTGGGGACCTAAAGTCCAGAGAGGAGCTTGGAACCCAGGTCAGATCCTCCACCCTAACTGGACTGGAGGCTGTGCTATCTCTCTCTCTCTCTCTCTCTCTCTCTCTATATATATATTCACCCCCCAGCTACTTTTTTCATCCCCTTTTTATGATGATGTGTTTATATACAATGAAAAGGAATAATATACAAGGGACACTTTGTTAAAAAAAAAAAAAAGTTAATGATGTTGGCTTAAATTATTTCTGTAAGATTGTAAAAGGGTGATGATTTAAGTGTAAACTGTATCAAGTGCAGTGATTAGAGTGTTTTTGCAGGATATCAATAGTTTCTGGTTGTGCATCTTGACTCTCTTATTTATTTATTTATTTATTTTTTTGTTTGTTTACCTGGGATGCTCCATACTGTCATTCAGTAAATATTTAAAACAAATGTAAATCTGCGTTCGCCGCTGGTTGCGCCCATGGTGTTAAAAATTAGAGTTATGGGCTAAAATAATCAGAAGTCAGTTTTTATTTTCCGTAAAGGATACTGGAATATTTTTATTAGCTTAGGGGAATAATAATAAAATAATAAAGGATTCCATGTAAAGTTGATGTGTCCTGCATATTAAGAAATTGGGTGATTGTGTAGTTTGATTAGTCTGGCAGGTTGGTATTAAATGCTGGTTTCAGACAATTGCCAGTGAATGCAGTGGAAATAAAACAGGTAAAATAACCGGTGTTTCTGCCTGAGCAGGTGAGATTATGTCTCTGTTTTTTCTCTATCACTTTAAAGTCAATTCGGAGGAAAAAATAAAGAAATTTGGGCTGATGCCATCATAATGGTTTTGAATTACTGCACAGAAACAGCTACTGAAATGCAGCAAGGTCTGAAAAAAAATGAAGGAGAGATGTTGGTGTAGACAAGAAAAAGAATAAGGGGCATCTGTAGTGAGAAGCTGTGGGTGGGTAAAGAGAGAGGGAAAGCTAGAGTGGGGGTGCAGGAGCTGAAGTCATTGAATAGACAGAAAATAATCAAATGATTAAAGTGATAAGAGAAAGTAAATAAGATAGAGGCAGATTAATAAAAGGGAGGGGGGAGTGTGTGGATGGATTGTACAGAAGGTTCAGATATAGAAATAGTAGTGGGGACAGATGAAGAGTTAAAATTAGTGGGGTAGATGTGGATATAGTATATACAAGGAGCTGAAGATGCATACTATTGTTCTCCTGTTTAGAAAGTGTACTTCTCTTGCCACCAGGGGGCAATCATCTGTTACCACTGAAGCCCTGGCCCTCCTGTCTTTAGGAGGGTTACCAAGCACAAAATCATATGGAAGATCACTTTGGAAAATGTAGATAATTTATTACTGGATCAGCAAATGTGGGTTTTGTAGAGGGATGTCTGTCTGGAATTCCTAGTGGATGCAGTCATGCTAATTACAGGGAGGCTTCCCACACCACTTGAATGGAAATGTTGGAATTAATATATTAACGGTCCTGCGTTTTATTGAGTTTCCGTTGTATTAATTTTTTTTTTTTTATTATTATTATTTTTTTTTATTGAGTTTTCGTTATTAGAGTGCCTTCATTTCTTTTTAGAAGCTGTATCTCATATTACCGGAATGTTAATTTTTTTTTATCTGTTATGGATGTTAACATATACTGTCTTGTCTGGGAAGCTTTAAGTTTTCAAATATATTTAATGTATAGAAAACTGTTAAAATAGGTGTAAAACGTAAGTCTGCAGCATTCAAATTCAGTTTTTCGTAGCCACTAGGTGTCACTGTGAGTCAGAGAAATTTGATAGATGATACCTGTTATACTTTAGTTTCAGATCCTTAATTACAAGAGAAAGATCCAACCCAAATGCTTTGGACATTAGATTTGTAGACTTGCAACGACTACTGAGTTACACCTTGTACGAATTTTGAAAAGTTGTAGTTGCAGCTGCAGAGAATGGAATTTTACACCCAGCAAAAACAGGCATGTGACATACCTGCAGCTTTGTCTTGTCTTTGTGATTTGTCAGAACCATAATACATTGTATTCCTGGGCACAACATAGAGAATGTAGGAGCAGAGCGAACGCTACTTTTAAAATATGATCTAAAATATATCTTGGACACCGTTTGGTAAAAAGTAACAGGATCATCCTTCACTACTTGCATGTTAAATGAGTTAAAGTCACTTTTTAACAAATGGATTATGTTGAGAGTGAGTTACAATTAATCCCGTAGATTGTTTGTCTACTTGTCCTTTTAACTGCTTGTTGAGCCAGTAAAATATGGTTGACCATATAAAACACTGCCATGATGTAAACACTACAATTCTCCCTTATATAGTACACTGTATATAGAGCAGAAAAATGGATTGTGGAAGCCAGCTGTGCCTGTTAATGTTTTTTACACTCTTTACCTAATATACCCTTACAGTGTCTGGCGCAGTTATTTGCAAAGGAAACATAAACTATGAACCTTAATCCAGTGAGCAGTACTTTTGTATTACTAATTAAGCAACATCTGTGGCAACAATCAGGGTGTTCTATGATCATGGCTCCCTTGTGACAATGACATCATTGCCCTAAGTTCCGTGGCTCCTTATAGTAGTCTTTTTTTTTTTTTTAACTGCATCAATCGGTCTAACATTTCACAGGAAACAATTCCCTGGAAAGTTGTAGAATAGGTAGAAGGATTGTGGTACATTCTCCAGACTAGTCTCCAATTCAAAGCATTCAGAATATTATATAAGGGACAATTTAGATTCCACTGTTCTGAGTGGGAAACCATATATTTAGTTGTAATATCTAGAGTCTCTTTTCAAACAGTATTCTACTCTGCAACCCCCATAGCGAGAATGGGATCTGGTACCTTCGTGATTAACCCTTGAATTGCATTCGACAAAGTGGCTTTAACTAAGAGAACATCTGTGACAAGTTGACTGAATTATCTTTAGTTTTTTAATTGCAAATTTAAATATGGTTTATATTTGATTGTGTAACCCTAAAGGATTGGGTTTTCTTTTGATTCACACTAAGGAATATTGAATTATAGTTGCCTACAGTTATTTGCTAGTCATTGCTTTTTACATTTTTGTAAATATACAATTTTTATACCTATTTTCAGCAATTCTCAGTTTACAGCCATTGTTCTTTCATCTACTTCCTCTGCAGAAGATCAGTTAGAATATCAACTTGGAAGGTCAATAAAATGGATGGCACACTAGACACTTGATGATGCACACTTGCAAGATGCTGATTGTTTTTTCTAAACTGTCCATCTTGTGAAATTGTCAATTTAAAGGGGAACTATAGTCAGATTACATCTTTACATATGCAGTACTATACTGTAGTGAGAAGCATTTCTCCCCAGTAGATGTTTCATGTGACACAAAATGATTGAGTAGGCAGCACTGATAAACTCCTGCACCAGGAAATTTATGTATGACATGTACTGGCCAGTTTTCCATGAAAAGGTACCCTCCCCCTGTTATTTTTGCCCTACTTACTACTTAGCACATGTGCACAAGTCAGCTTTCCCTCTGTAATCTCCTGCATTCCAATTTAATTTATGTGGCGAAAAGGTCAGCACACTGCTAAACCAACAGCAGACAGGCAGCTTTTTCTTCTCATGTAGAACAGAAAGGAGAGGGAGAGGAAAATGTCAGCCCTCAGGAAAACTAATTAAGGGAAACAAATTGCAAGTATTATTTCTTCCCTAAATTTTTTTTTTAACTATTTGTGTCAGAAATTGGCTTAGTATAAAGGAGTTTTATATGTATGTGTGCAGTTATATCAGCATTTTAGTGCCCCTTAATTTCCAAAGCTGGTCTTCTGCTGAGAAAGTAGGTGGGAAAGGAGTGGCTTCTGTGAAAAATAGTAACTATAAAGTGAAAAGGAGGCATTTCAACTTAACCATTTCCTATTTATAAGCTGACCTAATGGTCGTACACTTTCCTTTTAAAGGGTAATTAAAACAACTGTCTGACAGCCAAAATATCTCCCAATGCTTAGTTAAAAAACCTTGTTGTCGAAGTCCTTCTTTTAGATTGAAATGATGGACCTGTGCACTGCTCTGTCTGGTAGATTAGAATCACCCCATCCCCGCTTGTGTCCAAGATACATCAGCACATGTCAGCTTCTCCCATACAAATGTGCTGAAGTTAGCAATGTCTGGGACACAGGGGGTGATGGTGCTCAAGTTTGTTCAGTTAAATCTGAATGACAAACTTGGTTAACAATATGGTAATCGCTGCAGCATTGCTTTTAGGATTTTTTAAAATGAAACATAGAATGCCAGGCTGCTTATGTGGTGTTTACTTTTTATGGACACAATCTACAAAAATGGTGTTTTATGACCTAAAACAATGCATACTGTACTGTATAATAAAGTACCACTGACGTTATTAACTCTGTTAAAGTTACAGTATAAAGTAAGGCAAGGTTCACACAGGAGAATTTCTACTGTGCATTTTTTAAAATTAAAAGCACATGGAGAGAAAACGCTGGCGCGTTCACAATTTTGAATTTTCCTGTGCATTTTTTAAAAAAAATGGCATTTGCCCCCATTCATCCATGTAAAATCCCTCACCATCTCAGCACTTCTCATTCCACTCTTCCTATTCCTACTAATCCTGTTGCATTTTTCATGTAACATTTTACGTGGTTGAAAAACAATGCAGCAAGAAGCATCATAGTGCATGTTCCTCTCTAGGAAACAATAATGTGTCATTGTACATCCTATAATGATTACTTTCAATGTGTTTTCGCCGCAAGAAAAAAAACACACAGAACCAGATTCGCCCGTGTGAATCCAGCCTTAAAAGTTGAAAACTTTTTGCAAATACAAAGCAGAATTTTTTATTTTCTCCTTTGATACCAAAGCTGCATTCTTCTTTCACTTTATGACTGATATAATGACTATGGCAAACTCTGGGGCTATTAAAAGATCAGTAATGTTATTTTATTGCTTTCTGTTTGTTTATATCTTTACTGATAGCTGCCATGTTGTAAAACAGACCTTACTCGGTCCCATTGTCTACTCCCATGATTTTAGATAATAAATATTCAGGAAAGCCCAGTTTTTAAAGCTAAATGTTGTACAAAATTTAGAATTTTTGGAAGTACAAATTGAATATATAGTAACTATAAATGTATTTGAGGCAGTTGCATTTTTCAGTGTTATTGTTATTTTACAAACCTTCAAGCTTATCATCACAATACTTGAAATTAGACACTTCTTTGGAAAGGCAGAAAGTAATACTGTGAAATGTTAACATAAACAGTGCATTGCTGGGCTTGCATCTGTAAACTTAAAAAGTTTTATGTAAAATTAAAAGATTTTGTGGGTGATTAAATACCAGCGATGGCCAACTTTGGCAAGCGAGCCAAAGAGAGTACCCACACTGTCACCACCGCTGCCTTCATTGGAGGCCGTGGACCTGACCTGACAGTTTTCAGGTCAGATCAGCGGCCTACACTGAAGGAGCGCTCGCTCTCTAGGGAGCGCTCATTCCCCGATGCAGACAGGATGACGTCACTCATCAGTGCCGGCACTTCGGGAGACGATGCTGGTGAGTGACATCACCTTTTTGGCACTGAGTTCGCTGTCGCTGTTATATACCATAAATTAGAGCCGTTTTATGCAAAATGGCAGCTTATAATTACATAAGCAAATACATAAAATGATAAGAATAAGAACTAAAGTGCTTATTAGTCTAGCTTGATTCCTTTGGGGAGGGGGAGCGTTAATATAATTACCGTTGCTTCTCTTTTCTGCAGTGCTTAGTCCTATTTCATGTTGTAGGTGATCTTTTCTTAAAAGAAAACTAAAGTTACAAAAAAAGACATATTAAAAACTTACCTTATGTTTAGTTCCACTGTTGCAGTCACAGCTTCATCTGGACTGTAGTTTGGCTTCACCGATGCAGAGCTCACAGTACTTTGGATGACAGGAGACAGTGCTAAGCTCCGCCCACTCAATAAATCAACGGTGCAAATGAGTTTCAACATCATCACATTCATTGCGGGGCCAATGAGAATGCTCCCTGCAATGAGCGTGATGATGTTGAAACCCATTTCCATACTCCGGCAGAGCTTTTACCTTTAGTTCGCCCATAAGTTCCAGTGCTACGATTCCCTTTATTTCTTCCTCCTCCACTTCATTGCCAATGTAAGCAAGCACAGAAGCAAGATTCTGATCTAATACTGCTTCTGTGCTTGCTTCCATCAGTAATGTTGTAGAGGAGGTGTAAACCTAAAGTGGATCACAACACTGGAATCTAAGAAAAGAAGATTGGCTGTGACATGAAGCAGGATCCAGGGCAGTAGAAAAGACAAGCACTGGTAAGTATAGTCGCCCCTGGATTAATGAACATTTTATTCTCCTTTTGGGGTTTATTGGCTAAAGTCCAAACTGTTGTGTAATGGAGTGAATTTGCCAGTTAAATACAGGTAGTCCTTGGATTACCGGGTTAAACTGCATGTAGCCACTGCATGTAACCACGTATAGAGGCCTATAAACCATGACCAGCAGCAGTGCAGTTATAGTTTAAAACCCAATTATTTCCCTATGGAAATCTGTATTCAGATTAGTACTGATTCCCAGAATCAATCTCTTTGTGAGTAGTTTTTTTACCCTCCTGTAGAAAATTGTCACAGTTTCATCTTATTGCCTGATGAATCTTGTATTTATCATTTATTCTGTTAGCCAATAAAAGGTATCACCTATACTCTCGTCTTTCATTTTTACTCTCCCTAAACGTAATAATACATGACTTTATAGGCTACCTGAGTTTTTTTTTGGAGGTGGTAAAGCAGCCCCTGCTCCCCCTAATGATCATCACTGTGAATGGCTAAGTTCTAATTTAGAGCTGGGCTTACCTAATTATTTCTATAGGGAGATAATTGGGTTTAAAACCATAATCAAGCCTTGCACTTTTGCTGGTTCTGGTTGCAGGGACATTTAATAGGATGTTCCTGAGTGTAGTGGACAGCTGTAACAACAGAATAATCACACAAAGCTATGCAATTATCTTTTCTCAGCAGCTTAGCTCCTTCATGTGATTTTGTTCTGGTGCAGTGACTGCCTAAGAAGTTTAGGACTGAAGCATGGTCTATTGCTAAGGAATACTTTTCACTGTAAGTGGGTTTACAGCTGGGGGGGGGGGGGGGTATAACTAATTACTTCCATAGGGAAATAATTGGGTTCTAAATTGTAGCTGCTGTTGCTACAGTATTGTACTGTATGAACGTATGATCCGAATTACATTGAGAGTAAGTTGAGGACTACCTGTACAGTTGCGATAGACTGCTACAGTCACAAGCGTGGTTTTATAATTAATATTGTCATACTCATGAATTTACTATGGAAATATTGTCGCAGTAGTAACTTTAAAAATTGTTATGCTTGCAACTGTGCTGTGGGAATCCACTGTTTGAATTCTCACTTTAACCAATAACCCTCTTAAAGAGAAATGTGTGGAGGGAAAACATTACTCATTCTAGCTAAAAACTGCTTAAAGTGAACCTGTCACCTCATAACTAATACTAATTTAGGTTGTACTAATGAAATAAACATTTTGTAAATATATATGTATTTTAAAAATGTACCTTTATACAGCGTTTCTTTCTGTCATCTTCCCTGTCAGCCTGACTTTTCTTTCCTGAGTCGTGTGGGTGGGGGCTATATGATGATTGACATTATAGCTCCTCCAGTCAGGTCCTTTAAATCACAATCTAGCAGGGAACTGATTGGAGCAGCTTTACAGGGTAATTTACCACCAGGGGCAATAGTTTACAAAGGTCTAATAATCCACACCAATTAGCTGTTGGCATTCACTGGTTTAAGAGGGCCAAAATAATGATAGATAACCTCTGACTGGTTGCTATGGGTTACTAGACCTCTTGTTCATGACTTTCATTGTTTGTGTTAGTAAAAGTGTGTCGCTGAAGTAAAGCCTGTCCTATCTTGTCTGTGCACTCAGGAGGACCACATGTTGATCAGCTTCTAGGCACTGAACCCTACCCTGACACTTCCTGATTACAGTGCATGTTATACGGTGCAGGTCTTTCTTCATTCTATATCCTATTTTAACAGTAATGGCTGCTGCATTGAGATGATATAAGTGGACTTTAAAAAAAAGGTGTCATTCAGAAAAAATAATAAAATAGAATCTAGTCGCTATATGTCACTTAAAGGAGAACTAAAGGTAAAAAAGAAGAAAGACTTATTAGAAATCTTACCTCATATAGAGGTGTATCACTACAGTCACAGCATGAGCTTTGCTGTAATTACCCAGCGCCCAATGCATGTTCATCAGTGCTGGCTGACTGAGAAACCAGTGCAAAGCTCCTCCCGACTTGTTTCACCAGCGGTGATAAATGGTTAAAACATCATCACATTCATTGCGGGGGCCAATGACAACGCTACCTGCAATGAGCGTGATGATGTGTGAAGCAGATGAAACTACTGGCAGGATCTTTGTGTTGGTTTCTCAGTCAGCCAGCGCTGATGAACATGCATCGGGTGCCGGCTAATTACAGCACAGCTCATCCTCTATATGAGGTAAGGTTTCTAATAAGACTTTCTTGATTTTTTTATCTTTAGTTCCCCTTTAAAGGATACATTTTAGTCTTTTCATGTTGTGTATATGTATTGAATATGTCTTCTCCCATTAAAGAAGCACTATTTCCTTTGGATGAATTGATATAGAAATGTTTATGCTGAGCTGTCCATGTTTGTGACTAGGTTTGTTGTATACATTTTAGAAAGTATTTTTATTATACTACATTATGTGCATATTTATAGGTGAAATTGATAAAAAAAAAAAAATGGCTTAATAGCTTTGCATTTTGTACCACATTACCATGGATAACATGTATTCATGGACCTGACCAGGGCATTGCCAAACTGCTCCTTACTTTAACCCAAATAACTGACAACTCCATTGGAAAATCATTGCCCACAGCTTTATCTTGTAACAAATGCAACAACACTCAAAGATTTGAGATCAAATCCCATTTTAAATAAGATACACATAAAGTAGCAACTTAAAGTGGACCTGACAGATCCACTTAACAGACTCTTTTTAGGAAGCAGGGAGTTGTCTTAGGTGAACACTAGAAGCATTCAGCTAAGACTGTAGAAAAAGAAGAGAACTACCTGCTTCTATTCTGCTCCAGCGCCTGACTTTAATCTTGAGTTGAGTTGGGTGGAGCTAAATGATGATTGACATTAAAGTTCCTCCAATCAGATCCCTTAAATCACAATCTAGCAAAGAGGTGATTGGAGGAGCTATAATGTCAATCATCATTTAGCCCCATTCAACCCAACTTTTGATTCAAGTCTGGCATTGGAGCAGAAAAGAAGCAGGGAATTTGCTTCTTTTACTGCAGTCTTAGCTGAATGTTTTTGACGCTCTGTAAGGTCACCTGGGCTGATGGATTCACCCATGTGTACACCTGCAGGGACTTGTTGTTCATGACCCTCATCTATAAACTGATGTCCCTTTGACCCCAACCCATATCCGGGTGTACATGTATACACTGACTAAATTGCTTGTACTGCATCAACAAGGCCGAACCTTGATGAACTCTATGAGCCTCCCAAACTCTCTAAACAACAGAACAGTGCAAACAGTGCTCAGGGTGCTTCTCGCCTACAGCACTTGCCAAAATACTGAAGGCTTGGAGCCAATTCCCTATGGAATGTCTGCGGAAAAGGCACATAACACCACCTATCATCTTCCTCTTCCTTCCTATTCTCCTTCCCTTTTTCCCACTTTTCTATTGGGAATTTATCCAATGTGAGTAATGGGAAGATATCAACATATTCCTTCTTCCCAGTTTTTCCCAAACCTCCTGTTTATGGTGTTCTCCCAAGGATCCCTCAAAGCACAAATATGTGTGTCCTCTCACCTGGCCTATAATAGGAACCTTATCTTTTTCCTTTTTGTCTGCGTTACCTACCCCTTCTCTATTCGCTTTGCCCTGCTCCTGCCCCTTTGCTGTAGTGGTGTCTCCTTGTGGTTGTCCTTCAAACTAACTTAACATTTGCCTGATCCCCTCCAACAAATTTATGACAGTGTTACCCCTTGCCTGTGTCGTGTCTGCCCCTTTTGACTTTACTGCTCCTAAGTAGTGGGAAAGTAATCATGAGACAACTTTTCTGCTCTTAATTAGTCCATCTTTTCCTCTCTCATCTGGTTCAAATTCCCACGGATTTCCACTGATCCAATAACAGTTTTTATTGCTGAGATAAACCAAATGGGAGGAATATACAAATTGTAAAGGGGCAGTATTGCTTCTGAATGAATGTGCATAATCAGAATGTTCAGGGCACCCTACAGGGTCAAACTGCTGTAAAATAGAATACAAAAGAAGTGTATGAATTTAATATCAATATAAATCATTTTACACATGGCCGGTTCTACCGATGGGTGATGTGGGCGACTGCCCAGGGCACAATCTATTTGAGGGGCGCTATCGCTCATCGCTAAACTCACCTCCAACAGCATTCCAGTGACGCACCTCCTCTAATGAGGTAAGTTGAATGCCATGGTGCTCCTTGGCTGCTTCGGGTCTTGTCGGCTGTATTTGGCAACTGCCGGCAAGTCCTGAACATCTAAGGAGCACCGTCGCATTCAACTTAAATCATTAGAGGAGGTGTGTCGCTGGAACGTTGTTGGAGGTGGTGGGGGG
>WMED01023298.1:0-11478 GCA_019650415.1 Pipa parva
GAGGAACATACAGACATAAGAGTGAGGAAATGTTGGGTGGGGCAAGAGAGTGGAATGCCTGAATAGTGTGGTCTTGTCAGTTGGACAGTAGGATTCCTGCTATCAACCCCCTAATTTGCCAATTCAAAAATTCAATTAAAACTGTTTAATGCGATGCAGTACACCTTGCAGAATTTGCTAATGCAACAGACTCAAGTGCTTGATGAATAGTTGAACTACCGGTGCAGGTGCACACAAAGTGATGTGAAGGGCTCGGTCAGTCCATGGCTGTAGTAAATGTCTGAACTGATCCTCAATTTCCCACATTGCTGGATTTGCTGAATAGGTAAATTTTGGGTAGTGTTTCTGGGAAAGTGGAAAATAAATGTGAATTTGGATCTTTACACAACTGTTTTTGGACTTTCCTGAATAAGCCCCATACAATAGTTACAGATCTTGGGGGTTATTCACTAAAGTCCAAATTGTTGGGCATAGGTGCGAATTTGCCAGATAAAGACAGTCTCAATAGGCTGCTACTGTCGCAGTCGCATCTTTATAATGAGAATATTAGCATAAACAAAAAAGAAAAAGATATCTCTTTTGGTGCACACACAGTTTTATTGAGAACTCTATGTAGACTTAATACTTATTGAAGACATAAAATTAAAAACAATTAAAAACCTGTCAGTAATCTTGTAAATTTATGCCCCAGTGGAGAAATTCACCATCATATTCAAAGTCAGTCATAGGTAGGGACCCAGCATTGAGACACCCCTTACAGTGCCAAACAAAAGACGCCGAACGCGTTTCGCCTGCTGCTTGCTGGCTTCCTCATGCGGCAAATGCGTTCGGTGTCTATTGTTTGGCACTGTAAGGGGTGTCTCAATGCTGGGTCCCTACCTATGACTGACTTTGAATATGATGGTGAATTTCTCCACTGGAGCATAAATTTACAAGATTACTGACAGCTTACTACGGACTGTGCCTCTCTATTATCATCTGCATCTGGGACAGACTAAGCACCAGCACTGACACTGACCGGTATTTATACTGTAATTGGGGACTATTATAGCAGATTATTTCTTGCTAAACCATTTTCTATTGTTTCTTCCATACTGTATACTATACCTCGGTTTAACAATCTCTATGCCTTCAGAAGCCATTCTTCACCTCTTCCTGAGGATTTTAATTGTTTTTAATTTTATGTCTTCAATAAGTATTAAGTCTGTAAAGAGTTCTCAATAAAACTTTGTGTGCACCAAAAGAGAGATCTTTTTCTTTTTTGTTTATGCTTGTATTTATATCTCCATGGTAGCACCTGGTAATAATTAGATATTTAATTGGATGTGCTGGAATCCATTAATGTATGTTTATCTATAATGAGAATATTGTCGCAGTTGCGACTTTATTATGGGAAAATTGTTGCAATCTTAACATTAAAAAATTTTCGCGACTTTACAATGGGGAAATTGTCGCGGATTTACTATGGGAATCCGCTGTTTGCGAATTCGCACCTTAGTGAATAACCTCCATTTTCAGTCTCTAAATTAACTTCTCATGCTGTTTTTTTGCATTTCCCCCACGTGATTTTTTACTAAGTTTACCAAGAGCTCATTCCAGGATAAATCAGCCACTATACTGCAGGAGTCAAAGCACGCTCACGAATAGGTCTCGCTCCGTTTGCACTCAAGCCGCAACCTTACTTTATCAGTTTAATGAAACGTCAATGCTTTTTTGTCCCATTTTCAATTGAATTTAGTTCAGTTTTCTCTCCTTGGGAAATGATGGTAAATACCTTCAGGTTGAAAATATGTCAGGATGGCGAATTACGTATAAAAAAAAAATGACTTTATTGTTTCATGTTTTTAGACCCTTAGTAAATATGCTCCATAATGAGAAAATACTTTCTGCAATTTCTTAATTGTAATAATAGCATTGGGCACAAAAAAAAAACAAAAAAAAAACTTGGGAGTGAAAGTTCCCCTTTAATGCTGCTTAATTAATCTGTTTCTGCAAAGTACTCCAGCCTTAAAGGTGAGCGGATGAGAGAATCCCTTACAGGTGGTGCAGCATATGTGCTTTTTGCCTATTGTGATTTTATTGATTTAATAAAAAGCAATGAAAATGTCAGATCTTTGTGACGCTGATCAAATGCACATGCTCAGCATTTATGAATTGATCCCAGTAAAAATAATTACCGAGTGGATGAAATCCATTTAATCTAGGCTGTCACAATCGCCAACAGGATTAGCTTAAAGACAATGTATTCTTTTTTTTTTTTTTTGTTATAAAATCAAATCAGTAGTTTTGCTGAGTGAGGGGATATCGGAGAGCACTTTCCGCTGATTAAAATGAAAGGACTTTTATTTCCATGGAATGTTTTATTCTAAATAACTGCTGCTAAAAATAATGGTTTTGGCACGTTCTGAGTGCATCAGAGAGGAATTGTCTCCCACAGTTATCTGCCCATCTAATTGCCACTGCTAACGAAATACTTTTTGGAGTATTAATTACTTACTGGTTCCTGTACTTTAGAATATATCACTACTTTTTTACAGAAGCTCTTCCTCTACAGCAGATTTATTTGGAATATCAGGTTCAGTGACTTGATTGGTTACAGAGCAGTAGCTCTGGGAGGTCGAAAACCTGCAGGATCTTGATTGGTTACTCAGCATTAGCTCTGTGAGGTTGAACACCTGCAGGATTCTGATTGGTTACACAGCATTAGCTCTTTGAGGTTGCACACCTGCAGGATTCTGATTGGTTACTGAGCAGCAACTCTGTGAGGTTTCACACCTACAGGATACTGATTGGTTGCTCAGCATCAGCTCTGTGAGGTTATTCACTTGCTGGATTCTGATTGGTTAACTAACAGCAGCTTCTTTAGCTTAAACACTTGCAGGATTCTGATTGGTTATTTAGAATTCTCAAGCCTTTAGTCAAATCCCTGACTTAAGTTTTCAGAAAGTAGAGGAGAAAAGAAAGCTTCTTTAAGAAACTGTCTGTAAATAAAAATGTATAGTATCAGTAAATAATGAAAATGTATTAATGTAAACGGTGACAAACAGGCAGATAATTGTTAATAACTTAACTTCTCCTTTAATAAAAAGGTGGTCTTATTTAAAGTGTACCTGTCCCCTCAAAACTCTAATACTAAATTAGGTTCTACTAATGAAATAAACATTTTTGATTTGTATCTATTAAATTATATTTTATATAAATTATATAGTATATATTATATTTATCTCAAATTTCTTCAGGTAATGACATTTAGTTCTTTTTCATGATGACAGTTACTGCTTTTCAGTACTTTTATACCTGCAATCTTTGGGGTTAAGAACATGATTTTTATCTCTTTGAATTACTGTTTGCCATTTTGAGCCATCTTTATCATCCAAATGAACATGGCTTTGCCCAACTGTTTTCTTTAGATATTAAAAGTGAAATTTATTAAAGGCAAAAAGACTGCTTTCGGTTTTTACGAATTTATTGAGCAAGATCTTGCGTCGTTCACAAGAGATTACTTCACAAGTTTTTCAATCTCGATTTTTCAATAAAAAAGGTAGAAATACTACTAACATACAGTACAGCTACCTTTCCATCGAAAAATTCAAAAAAATCGAGATCGAAAAACTCTATCAAGAAACTTGCACGGTAATCTCGCGAGAACAATGCAAAATCTCGTGCGTTAAACTCGGAAAGGCCGAGAGTGATTTTTCCAACTTTAATAAATTTCACCCTTAAAAATGTATGACATGCCAAGAAAGCCCAGCAGATTAAAGATGGATAAAACCAGCAAACAGAAAAAAAAAAAAAAAAAATCAAGATTTTATTTTTTAAAGGTTACATTTTCAGATAACTACGATGCCAATCCGAATTACATTTTGTTCTGGTGTTACTTGCCCTTTAATTGGAAAAATGATGCACCTGGGAAATTGTTGTCAAAAAATTAACTCTACTTCCCCATACCCATCATTTCTAATACCAGCGATAGACTTCCATCAGTCATATCATTTCAACAGTTTTTTGATATACAGACCCACAGGTTTCCATAAAATTGTTACTTAGTCTATGTATATAGACTGTGAATGTCACTGTCTGTGTTGGAGATGATTACAGTCGTTTCTAAGTAGGCTGAGAATGAGCGAGACGTTTAGATTAGTTTTATTTTCTTCAAAGTCAATGCGTCCACAGTGAATTGCACAAGGAAAACATACAACTATAAACATGATTGATATGCCACTTATCTGGATTCACACATGAAGTTGTGATGACACAGATTGTTGTATTGATCACACTGAGGACTCTATTTATAATTTATCAGTGCCTGTTACTGCAGAATATTATAGACAAGTGACACATGGCTGTAACACTTCATTACCTTTAAAGGTGATATTAATAACGTGATAAATTGCGAAGATATGATGTTAGAAATTCACCACCTTCAACAAAGTGACTGCAGACTATAGGATACATTAAAGGATAATAATATCTCAAGTGTCTATATCCAAGTTTTATTGAGCTGACTTCTCATGGTTTATTTTCTTACTAATACATTTTATTCATTATAAGAAAGGTCTCATTTCCACTTCCAATACCAAGGACTTTATCTTTCTCTGGTCATTTACTCTTTCACAAATCCTACCTGATATGGAACTGTTCAGTAAAAGTCTACTGAGCAGTTCTCTTTCAGGTAGAATCCGCCCCTATGTCAATAACTGCAGCACCCTGTTACTTTCAGTAGTGGAACTGAAGATCTTTAGCAATGACAGGTTAACAGAGCCTATGGACTAAGAAATAGAAATATAGAGGATGAGGATCTTCCATGGACTATGTGGTGGCCAAAGACTGAAGACCTTCCATGTACTACAACATTAAGGGAAAAAAATACTGCAGAAAAACTACATTGACCCATCAAATACTATTTCATGAGTCAGAGGAGAAAACATCTAAAGAGATAAATATTATTTGTTTTTAATGTAATTAATTTTTTTATGTAATTTTCACAGGCTTGGCTGCATTATTCAGCAAGCACACTCACTCTAATACCTAGGGGTGAGGATCCCACCTCAGACCCCCACACTCTTTAAGCAAGTAGAAGGTGGGAGCCTTACGATGGGAGAAAGTTAATTTCTTTTGCCTTCTCCCTACCCAACACAAATTAGGAGGTGTGGGTAAATTTATAGGGACATGGGACACAATTTTTCTTTTAGGCTAGAACCCCCACCATTAAATCTTTGTTGGGGTCAAGGGAGTAGGGTAAATCACTGCTGTACTCCAGAGTTCTGAGTCCTCCTGGAGTGGGATTCAATGGGGATCAGTTTTCACCACCCTTAACTAAAATATTTCCAATTGCTTTATTAAGCTATCAGGGTAGGGGGGTCCTAAAAGTCATAATTTCATAGAAATTGCAGGAAAAGATGAAATTGTGAGGTTGATAATTACAGGATAAAGCAATTCTAATGATAGGGAAACAAAGTCACAACATTTATTTGAGAAATACATTAAAGATGTAAAAAAACATCAAAAATTTGCTTCTTTACTTCAAGAAATATGCCTCTTGGAATTGTTGTGCAAATGTTAGATCCTTATAAGGGTGAAATTTACTAAAATTTTAAATATTACCAAAATCGCAATATCGAACGATTTTTACTGATATCACGATATTGCAATTTTGACAATATCGATATTGCGATATCTAATTTTCCAGCGATATCATGGATCTTTGCCATTGAAATCAATGGTTTAAATATTTTGTTTGAATTTTTATATCACGATATCGATATTACTGATATCACGATATCGATAAACTTGCAATATCAGCAATATAGATATCTTGATATCGGTAAAAAAACATTCGATATCGCGATATTGCGATTTACGATTTTAATACATTTCGCCCATATATTAGACTCCTACAACATTACTATGTTTAATGCAAGTACTGGAATACAATTATGTTATGTTTTTCTCAGCATTATGGCTATAAATATGGTCTAACGTCTGTGCCTTAGAGCTATCAATCAAAATCTATTTATATTTTTACATGCTAAATCCCACAGTTCCCAGGTAAATATAATAATATCTTATAATGCTTTTATTTATGCCTTAACAGTTTTGGATTTGAAAATTTATGTTATATCAATGAAATGTATGACAGTGTAAGACACTTTGACTAGTTCTGTGTTTTGCCCCAGTAAGCCCCTCTAATCATAGCGTAGTGCAGTAATCATTGCATAAATGTGTTTCTATCTTGTTATCATAGAAGAGATGACAGCAGTATGACTATGTGAAATGTTAGTAAGATAAATAACAATCTATCCTCACATTTTTAGTGAGCCAGTCTACTGTATTTATCAGTTCCCATACTGTCATACCTTTAATTCAAGCTAATAGTTTACTCTTGTAGAATTTAAATAAGAATATGTAGACTAAGCTGTGCTGTAAGATTATAGTTACTAGTAAGTTTCTTATATTTCTAAATATATGTGTTGGGATGTTTACATAGTAGAGGTATTAAAGTGAACCTGTCTGGTTTAGCTTTCCAATCTTCTAGGGGTGAGCAGGTCCTACTAGTAAGAGCAATGCAAATAACTTCCTTTATGTAGTATACAGAAATGTAAATGTAAAGCAAGCTTAATAAGTATGTCTCATTGGGAATCCTTTTCATAAATACTGTATAGCTCTGAGTGTAGGATGCCCACTTGGCCATATGAGGTAGTCCATCATTGGCTTGGAATAACAACTTTACTACTTTACTAGCCTGCTCTGAACTACCACACCCTATGACAAAAATATATCCTGCAATGTTCACTGATCACTAGCAGCAGGTTTTTTACAGGAACTATAACCCTATAGTATGAACCTATCCAGGTTTGGGATGAAGCATATTTAGCCCACACGAGAAGCTGATTAAAAGGGCTAATGGTCTATTAGCAAAAATTGTAATGTCCACCAGAACCATCATAATAAATTACTAGTTTTGCAGGACATTACAAAAGAGTCAAATTGCCAAGTGATAGTATAATTAATGGTAGCTAGGGACCTGCAAATGTTCAAAGAGAAGCTTTTTGGCACCAGGTCTGGGCCTTCAATACTGGGGCCAACCAGAGGATCCTCTGGAGATCTGGTGGGCCACTTCAACCATGAACCTATGACTAACATTACTTCTATACTATCTATAGATCTTAGATGATGTTTCAGTCCCTAGGTATACATTTTAATACATACCTACTATTTTTCTCTGTACTTTCTATTTCTCACTGTCTTCTTCTGGTTTTAGGCACCTTTCCCATCTCAAAATTGGCTTTTTTTAAATGCCACAATGAAGTTCCCTGAATTCTAATACTTTTTTATGGATGGAAATGTGACAATCCTGAGTAAGAAGTCAAACAAAGCTATACAACAAGCAGAAACTATCTCTTGTAGCATCGAAAAATACAACAACCCTCTTCTACTTTACCCACCATTGGTACTCCTACCAGATCCAAGCAATCCAAAACAGATTTCTGCCCCTAAGGGTCAAATTTAAGTAATAGTTTAATGCAGGTCTAAAGTAACAATTAGAGAGTGGTAAGATCAAACTAATAGAAGATTGATTTGGATGAATACTGAGGGCGAAATTTACTAAGGGCGGATTTTTTCCGCCCGATCGCAATTTGTACCGCATGTGCAGTATTTTTACCGCACGTGCGGAATTCTGATCGATTTGCGATCACACGATCGGAATTGCAATCAATTTGCGATCGCACGATCGCAAATCTATCAGAATTCCGCACGTGCGAACAGAAATTAACTTCGGGCGATCGTTTCGCCCTTAGTAAATTTCGCCCCGACTGTCCAAATGTGTTACACAAATCAATTAAAATCAAAAATATTTCAGCAGGCAGGAAAGTACAAATCTGCAAAGCAAGCAAAATTGTTAAATTTTGCTAAATGACAAAATTTAAAGGGCCAAATCGAGTTCGATGCATTCCTCCGTTGCAAAACATCCTCCTACAGATTGTAAATTTGCAGTCAAGCAGTAAAGGAATAATTCAGCTCATACCATCAGCAAAACCCATTAGAAAAATTAAACTGCTGAATCACAGACTAAATCATCGCTCTGTGTAAATAAATAAAATATTCCGCGCATGGGAAACCCCACTTATTTGACAGCACATTATGACCTCGAAGAAACGGATTCAGAATTTATGATACGTAAAACTCAGTTTGCTGATGAATATCGCCTATCACAAACTTCGTCATACAACAAAACCTAGAAAACTTCAATATTCTTCTAAAGGCAGCCGGCTTGACGGTACAGAGAGAAAGAGTAAAGAAAATAGTGTGGGAATAAATATTTACGAAAACATTTACATAAGAATATGGTGTATTTTTTTGCAGCGTACAGAGAAAGCCATTTATCTTGTGTATAGCTCCAATGTAAGTTGCACTGGCTCATTTAAATACCATATATTTAAAAGCCAAACATGTCCCGCAATGACCTCAGTAAAGTTAAATCACAACTACAAGATAAACCATTCTATGAAATAAACAACAAACCATTTCTCACTTCAAATCTTTACTAGTTTTTTTCTTTTGATCCACTGCACTTTACAGCTTATGATTTCACAGAGTCTATGAATGGTATTAGAACACTCTTGTCTGCACAATTCCATCTGAAAATGGTAGCGCACATTGACTTTCATCTTTTATTCTCTTGCTTGTGGTCTTTGTGTGTATGTATACATATGGCAGGTAAAAATATTATGGGGGATATTTATAAAAGTCAAAAATTTATTTGAAACAAAAGTAAATCACTCTAATACAGCGATTCTCAACCAGTGGGTCGCGACCCCGGCGGGGGTTGAGAACCACTGCAGCACCCGGAAGCGCCAGCAGGACCATTCTTATAAGGGTTCCTGTGGGGTGATATCGGCCAAAAACGTCACCACGTATCGCGCATATGTGATGATGTTTCGGCCGAATGTCACCATGTGACGCAAGTACGTGATGACATTTTGGCCAAACGTCACCACGTGACGCGCGTATGTGATGACATTCAGCCAAAACGTCATCATGCGATGCGCGTTGATGTCAGAGCCGGGGATCGCGGCGAAAAAAGGTTGAGAACCACTGCTCTAATATATTGATATCGCCGATATTGAAAAGGGAAAGACTGTGGGTTTATTGTGTTGCTGACATGTAGCTTAAATGAACAAATGTGATTTATTAGGGGGAATATAGCTCTTCTTTAAGTTTCAAATCATAAAAAAACAAATGCTTCTGTTAAATAGATTTACAATAATCACATAGCATTTACAAGTGTCAGCGTCACTTTAAATAGTAATAACATGAAATTAACAAAACATAATTGGAAATCCTTCATTTAACCTCCGCTGTGATTCAGCAGATATCAATCTAATTAACTTTATTTTTACATGTGCGGGGATGGATTCTAGGCAAAAAGTCACAGGGAGAAATTGTAGCATTAGATTTCTAGAATATCTTCCTTAGAAAAATTAGCTAAATCCTCTATAGTGTCCTCTAGTATCTGCCTGCACATTATAGAATAATGAAATACAACAGATGATACTGGAGAAACAAAAGCACATTAACAACATTAACAACATTAACAACGGCGCTGTAGTGAAAGAGAAGAAATAGTTCTCATTTACAGGAAGCAACGCTGCAAGAAATATCACAATTGGTAAGTATTTAAACCCCTAGAACACAAAGAAGTGAACGACGGGATTAGTAGGGAGCTATGCTCAATAATCTGCACATCATTTGACAAAGCAGCTTGGGAGGTACGCCTGGCAGGAAGGGGAGAACTTCTGGCCAAGGTGGACATAGAATCTGCATATCACCTGCTCCTGGTACACCCCTAGTGGCAGAATCTGCTGGGTTTCTATTTTGAAGGATCATTCTATGTAGACCTTTGTCTTCCCATGGGATTCCCCATACCCTACGCTTATTTTGAAGCCTTCAGCAGGTTTCCAGAATGGGTGATGAAAGTGGAGGCTGGCCTTCCTTCCTTCCCCTAATGCACTATTTAGATGACTTCCTTTGCATCAGGCATAAGGATTCAGGTGAGTGAAGGTGGTTATCGATGACCCTACAGTGTGTACTTGCAGATTTTGGTGTTCCTTTGGTGGTGGATAAAATTTAAGGGCTGAAATCCTGCTTGAAATTTCTAGGTAATGAAATTGATTCGATAGCCTTGGAATGTAGACTACCCAAACAAAAGGTCACAGATCTTCTTGACCAGGTGGGAAGGGTTAGGGCAGTGAAGATATGTCGAAAGGGGTCAAAAGGCCTGAATATGAAATGACCTTTCACTTTACAACTGCTCCAGGATCTGTTATGCTACCTCAATGTTATATGTGTATCTAGTTATGAAGGTAAACTATTTAGAGCAGCATTTACACAGCAATTTGCAAATTGGTGGCAACTAGCGGGGCAAAAGGAGGAGGATTAACCAGGAGACATTTAGATTTAGATTTATTTATTTGTCACTGGATAAGTACAAATATTCGAATCAGTGAAATTACAAGTGCGTCAGAAGAAGATAATGGCGAACCACAGTGACAGATAGCAATGGACAGTGAATTAACAAGCATGGATCAATAAACGAAACAATTGATGTAGCATTTGAACCAGAATGACAATGAAAGATAATTGATTTAAATAAATAAATAAATAAATATAGAATAAATACTTTACCAGAAATATCATAAATAGTTATAAATTAAGTTAGTTAAAATAATGTATGTTAAAGTCCAGGAGAGGGGGGGAGGTGATATATGGAGACGAGTGAACCGTAAGGGAGAGATTGAGCCTGTAGATGGAGTCATGGAAGAAACTCTTCCTTAGTCTGACTGTGCGGGACTTTAGGCATCTGTACCGTCTGCCTGATGGAAGGAGTGAGTAAAGTCCATGATTTGGGTGCTGCTCATCATCAATGATGCTTCTGGCTCTGGACAGACAGCGACTGACATAGATTTCCTCAATGGATGGTAGGTGGACACCGATGGTTCGTTGGGCTAATTTAACCACCCTTTGAAGAGCTTTCCTGTCTGAGGTGTTGCAGTTCCCAAACCATGCAATGATACAATAAGATAGAATGCTTTCTATATCGCATCTATAGAAGTCTACTAAATTCCTTGTATAGACTCGCTCCCTTCTGAGATGTCTGAGAAGATAGAGCCTTTGATGGGCTTTATTTAATGATTTCGAGGAGTTTAGGGACCAAGTTAGATTACTGGATAGGTGTACTCCCAGGAATTTAAATCTGTCGACCCTATCCACAACAGTGTTGTTGATCAGGACAGGGGGATGCATGTATGTATGGTCCTTTTTCCTGAAATCAATGATCAGTTCTTTGTTTTTTTTTTATGTTTAGGGAGAGACAATTTGTGCTGCACCAGGTAAAGAGATTTTGGACCTCATCCAAGCATGATGTAATATCATTCTCTCGGATGAGGCCGATAACAGTTGCATCATCAGCAAATTTGA
>WMED01023302.1:0-11477 GCA_019650415.1 Pipa parva
CGGGTATTGAAAGGACACTTCACAAGCAACAACGGGTATTGAAAGGACACTTCACAAGCACACGGGAAAGAAAAACAGATCAACTTGAAATGATCACATTTACTGATTCAAAGAACTGTGGACTAAATAATGACATTGGCTTTCTTAGACTTTATCAGTAGGAAGAACGTTGTACAGTATATTTATTTATCACTTGTTTTCCCTCCTCTCCCCCATTCTCCCCCTCAAGTTTACCTTGTTAATGAGCTCTTACCAGTAACCACACTGTGCCCACTGCACACTATACTGTCTGTCTTTTCTCTACCTTCATTTTATTACTTTCACGGTTGCCCTCTTTGGCTGTTTATCATTTAGTTTCTCAGTGCCTCCCAGACTTTAAATATGTTATATAAAGTGTGTATCCTTTAGTACTGCCCTAACCTGATGACAAGTGAATATGATGAGGGAATATCTCTACAAGACTTGTCTTAAACAATGAACTGTTAGTCCAAATAAAGTATCATGTAATGCTATTATATATACATAGTATATTAGATTAGATTGTAAGCTCTATGGGGCAGAGACCTCCATCCTCTTGTGTCAACCACAACTCGGCACTTAAAGTGAAGTATCCTTGTGATATTATACTTGTATTGTTTAATACACTTTTCCCATGTCTGTATTATATTTGTATTGCTTAACTGTACAGCGCTGTGTAAATTTGTGGAACTTTATCAGTGTTAATTTTAGTCATTTTTAGTCTTGTTTAAAATGCATAGGCTTTTCCCTTTCATACACATTTAGGGGGGAATTCACGATACTCCGAAGTGAGGTGTTCGCTTCACTTCGGACTGACTGAGATGCGCTCGCTGATGTCCTGCACGCGGACATCAGCGGGCGCATTAAAGGGATTCCCCTCCCGGCCAGAGCACTCGAGTCTCCTCGCCGGGAGGGGAATCCCTTTAATGCACATGCTGATGCCCGCGTGCAGGACATCAGCGAGCGCATCTCAGTCAGTCCGAAGTGAAACGAACACTCCGCACCTCACTTCGGAGCTTGGTGAATTCCCCTCTTAGTCTTGATCTGTAAACCCCTGCTGCAAATAACCCCTTAAAATTATAGTATTAAGTATTGCAGGGCTTATTCAATTAGTCAATTCCAGCATCAAAACGCATATCTTTTTAGTCGCATCAAAACGACTAAAAAGATATGCGTTTTGATGCTGGTATTGACTAATTGTATAAGCCCTTCAATACTTAATACTATAATTTTTAGGGGTTATTTGCAGCAAGGGTTTACAGATCAAGACTAATTAGGGGGGAATTCACGATACTCCGAAGTGAGGTGCGGAGTGTTCGTTTCACTTCGGACTGACTGAGATGCACTCGCTGATGTCCTGCACACGGGCATCAGCGATCACATTAAAGGGATTCCAGTCTCGGCGAGGCATCTCTTTTGCTGTCGCCGAGACTGGAATCCCTTTAATGCGCTCGCTGATGTCCACGTGCAGGACATCAGCGAGCGCATCTCAGTCAGTCCAAAGTGAGGCGTACACTCCGCACCTCACTTCAGAGTGTCATGAATTCCCCCCTAAATGTGTACGAAAGGGAAAAGCCTATAAATTTTAAACAAGACTAAAATGACTAAAATTAACATTGCGCTTTATAAATAAAATTATATATTCATACATACATACAGTAATCATAATCATCTTTCTACTCATATAATACTACAGTACAGCACTCATCTTTCTACTCATATAATACTACAGTACTCATCTGCCTATGGCATTGTCTGTGGGGAAAACTGCAGTGTCTGGGGTATTGTCTGTAGGGAAAAGTATTTCAGGTAGAAATCTGGATAACCTACCATAATCCTACAGTTTATACATATTAATTCAAAGGGTATAATGTCCCTTTAAATGTTAATATTTTGCTTTGAATTTGTTTCTGCCAATAAGCAAGCAGTAGCACTCTGTTATGCTGCAGTAATCACTCACACTCCCCCTAACACAAGCAGTAGGTATCTCACTGCTCCTAAATGGTGCTTAATATAAGTAAATAAGGTGTTAACAATGGCTTTAAATTAACACAACTGAAAAACAGGAAGTGATTATGTGAAACTTACCAGCTAGGGCAAGGGTGGGTAAATGTTTAAGCAATCGGGCCACATGAACGGCCCGATGGCTTAAGAGGGCCGAGGGGGCGTGCCTAGTGTGCTGATGTCTATGGCGCTAGGCCATGCCCCCCATTTTAATATCATCCCTGGAGGGCCAGATTCGGCCCGCGGGCCGTAGTTTGCCCACCCCTGAGCTAGGGGATACCCTGCGTATTTCATAGAAATCACAAGTGTTACCATATTATATGAGTAATACATTTATTAATCAACCCAAAATCCACAGAAATATAATAAAAAAAAAAACATTTTGTATATACAAGTGTTTTAAAATATTAGAAAAAATATTGCACAAACATTGTGTTAAACCTATTCTGTTTTCATATGAGCAAAGGTGACGTAAAATGTAAAAATTCATTTTGAGGTCATATTCCGAAAAAACAGAAAAAAAAAAAAAACAAATAAAAAAAAACAGAGGGTGATATGGGATAAGAACTAACCATGACATTTCATATCTTTGTAAATTGTTATATATCATCGTTTTGTTGTGATTAAGTCAAGAGATTTTGTTGGTTTAGAGCAGCGGTGGCGAACCTGTGGCACACTTGCCCAAGAGGGCACTCAGAGCCATCTCTGTGGGCACGCTCCATTGCCAACACTGCTCTAACCGCTATCCTAGATCCACCCAGCGAGCAAATGCTCCTTCAATATAGGCCACGAACCCGACCTGATAGTTTTCAGTTTGGATCTGAAGCCCACTCCAAAGTCACACTCACTCGCAGGGCGGATCTAGCCTCAGCCAGAGCTCTGCCCCGACGCAGGTACAATGACATCACTCATCAGCACCCGCACTTCACATGCCTTTAGAAAAACCCAAATGAATTAGCATTACATATGGAACCATTCAAATAAAGATAAAGCAAAGCATTTTGTATACATGTGTTTTAAAATCCAAAAAAAAATGAAAAATCTAAAAAGTAATTGCACAGTAAATATTGCACAAACATTCAGCTAAAGTTCTTTTTCTAACCTCTAAAAGACTAAATAAAATAATCAATAGACTTTAGCGTATGCCTTTCGAAACAGCTAACAGTAATTAGCTTTACATACGGAACCATTCAGATTGGTTGTAGAGACTGCTACGGTAGGAGCTATATTCCTACAGGTTAAACACACTCTGGACTTCTATAGCCTCAGTTGACAACTGCCTCGATTTGGCTGGGCCAGGTGTTTTATGGGTATTTCATTGAAATCAGATTTTGCAGTTTTACATGAATACATTTAAAATCATCCCCAAAATGCACAGAAAAAATGAAAGCAATGCATTTTCTATACATGCATTTTAAAATCTAAAAAAATAAATATTGCACAAACATTCAGTTAAAATTATTTTTCTAACCTCTAAAAAAAACTAAATAAAATAATCAATAGACTTTAGGGTTTGCCTTTAGAAACAGCTAACAGTCAGGGCCGGTTCTACCGATGGTCAATGTGGGCGACGGCCCAGGGCGCAATCTATTTGAGGGGTGCTGTCGCCCACATCGTCCATCGCTAGACTTCACTCCCCACCCTGGGATACCCCCCTGCTCCGCACTGCCCCCCCTTGCCCCGCACCCCCACTCACCTCCAACAGCGTTCCAGCGACGCACCTCCTCTAAAGAGGTAAGTTGAATGCCATGGCGCTCCTTGGCTGCTTCGGGTCTTGTTGGCTGTATTCGGCAGCTGCTGGCAAGACCCAAACATCTAAGGAGTGCCATCGCATTCAAATGACCTTATCAGAGGAGGTGCGTCACTGGAACGCTGTTGGAGGTGAGTGGGGGGCGCGGGGCAAGGTGGGGCGGTGCAGGGCAGGGGGTTTGTCACGGGGCATTGGGGGCGCAGGGGGTTGGGAGGCCCAGGGCACCAATAGGGCCAGGACCCCCCCCTGCTAACAGTAATTAGCATTACATATGGAACCATTCAAATAAAGATAAAGCAAAGCATTTTAAAATCTAAAAAATGAAAAACCTAAAAAGTAACTGCACAGTAAATATTGCACAAACATTCAGTAAAAAATATTTTTCTAACCTCTAAAAGACTAAGTAAAATAATCAGTAGGCTTTCGGGTATGCCTTTAGAAACAGCTAACAGTAATTAGCTTTATATATGGAACCATTCAAATTAGTTCTAGAGGGGTTATCAATATAACCAGATGTTGGCATCCCAGATAATACAGAAAAAGAGAAAAACAATCAGGGTATGCCTTTGAATCTACGGCTAGGGTCACACTGGCGTACAAGTGTGCGTCTTTTTTTAAATAAAGTGTGTCGTGAAAAAAAAATGCCAAAAATATGCATCTCAAAAAAACAATTGAAAAATTGACCGATGTGCGTACACCGTCACACTTGCATTTCATAGAGAGGAACATGCGCCGGAACGCTTCATTGGATGTGAGCAATGCAACCGGATTAGTAGCAATAGGAACTGAACAATAGCGGTCACCCAGGGAAGAAATGCGATGTGTAAATGCCTACTGCTTATATATAAAACACGTCCTGAAAATACCCCAGTGTAAATGTGCCAGCGTATTTACATAACGCACTTTTTTTTAACAACACACATATACGTTAGTGTGTCCCTAGCCTAAAGCAGAGAACATGGTATCCTCTCTTTATCTCACATATGAGAAGCATTAAGTTCTTTCAAGGATGGTGGTGAGGTATCACTCATGCCAGAATCTGAGGTTATGGATTCCTGGTAGTTTTCCTCCTGCATTGATAGCATCTGGCTGGGCTCTGTGGCAACGAAGACGTTCATTCCATTGTAGTTGCTGGAGGTTCCAGGAGCTGGAAACGGTGGGATCATCACATTCATGTCAGGAGCAATGGTCTTGTTGAGTGAGATGTTGTTATAGTCCATCAGGAAACTGGAATTATGGGACATTTCTTTTTTCATTTGACCAAGGTCCATTATTTTTCCCTGGATGGCTCTAGTTGGGGTTATGTACTTATACCAGTGTTGTTGAGTGCCTGTTGGATTATTAGACAGCAGAGCTTGTTGATAGGGGATGTGTGTGGCTTGATTCATGGGGATCATCTGTCCAGTGACAGCTGAAGAAGATTTGGGAAAAGATTTTGTTGCCTGGTGGAGTAAACCCTGCTCAGAAAACACTAACTGCTGACATTGCGGATTGGAGAAAGCCACGTGTTGCTGGGAGACTGAAATGTTTGAGGGAGGGATTGAGGAGTACATGTTTTTGGTGGACTGTTGAACTTTGGGGTGAAACAGTGCGACTGCTGATGAAGTGCTAGATTTGGCCCTGTCGCGACGCTCCTTCGCTCTCCTATTTTGAAACCAGACCTGAAAAAAATTAAATAAAGACGGTAAAACTAAATGTGTTGATTTCACAGCGCAATATAACAATATAAAAATAGAGACTTTTGGCATGATTTCGAGGATCAATAACTCCAGAGAAAAATAATTGGATTGGTAGTTATCCCTATGCAGTAACTGGAGGGCTAAGTCAACACCTATCACCTTGTCCCATTTTGTATGTACAGTATGTATAATTTTAATTATGAAACGCCACAAATTTGCACAGCGCTGTACAATTCAGCAATACAAATATAAGACAGACATGGGGAAAGTGTGAAATCACTTTAAGTACCAGGTTGCGATTGACACAAGAGGAAGGAGGTCCCTGCCCCATAGAGCTTACAATCTAAGTTGGACGAAGACTTACATACACAGATAGAAGGGTAACAAGAGCTGTAACAACTGGGACACTGATCTATAAATACATAAATAAATAAGTTAAAAATAAAATAAAGATATATATATATATATATATATATATATATATATATATATATATATACATATATGAATGTGTATATATATATACACATTCATATATAAATACTAAGCATAAATAGTTAATTAAGGATACAATGTAATATTTACAAAAAACAGTGCTAGTGCACCATAAGGTAGGAAAACTACAAAAAAACTGGGAGATAGCAACAAAACACAAAACAGGTTAAGTTGTTTTAGTCTATGGCCCAAAAGCTTGCAACCGCTACTACATAGGCACAACTGGAACAGAAATAGGATAATTCATCAACAGGGACCAGCTTTGCAAAGGTTCATTAACCAATAGCAACCAATCAGTAGTCAGCATTCACTGATTTAGGATTAATGAAAGCCAGCCTTTGATTGATTGTTATGGGTAACTAGACATCTGCAAAGTTTGCGCCATGTGTCATGGTACAGTTTAGGCTACAATAACAATACACATCTAGTCATTTTACCTGGACCCTGGACTCTGATATATGAATGCGTTTAGCCAAATACTCCCTGTGTCTGATGTCTGGGTACTTATTGGTTTGGAAGAACTGTTCCAGAATGTCTAAATTGCACTGGCTATAAAAGGTCCTCTTTCTGCGCTGAGACACTGGCGTTAAATCTAAGTCTGACACTGCTGATGTCGTTCCCTGCTGAGAATGGTCGATGGCCTTTTGGGGCAGTTCTGTTTGAGAATGACTGGAATCTGAAAGCATTCCATTTGCTGCAAAGAGACAATAATGGTTATTACAACCCTACATTGATGTTATGAGTCTATTGCCTCGCTCAGAGGAAAATAACACAAATTATCGCTCAATTAATGCATTAACAACATGGATATGAGAGCAGAACTGAATGTAATATAAGAATATAGGATTGACATCTACAGGAGGATTGACATCTACTGTACATGCCTTGTAGATCTTACAGTTGATATAACTAAAGCTACTGCACTATTATAAAGTGCATTGTGGGTGAAATAAGCCACCATTAAAAATACAGAATGATTAATATATAGAAAGGGGGATAAGAACAGGATAAATACAGGCAATTACAGTATAAGGACCTAGACAAGCAACAATTTCACTGGGCATTTAACTAAGTAATATGGATAGAAATAAATTCTCTCTCTAATAGGATATATCAATTAATTACTATTGTTACACTGTGTTATTCATAGGTCTAAAAATTCAGACACATGTTAGATGGAAATCTATGTTTTAATAGAATTTAATAAATGTGATTATAATTATTAATAATACTTCTCCTTCTTAGAATAACCTCCGAAAAAAAAAAAGCTATGAAAAATGCCCTTTACTACTATAGAGGTTTACTGGTCAGATAAACCGTGTTCCCCTGAAAATAAAACATTTTATTTTTACAAGCTTAGAAATATAATTATTTATAAATATATATAAAATTTTATTTTCTCCCCTGAAAATAAAACCTTGCTGCAGTAAAGTACGAGAAATATACCGTACTGTATTACTGTACTGGTACCGAGTTTGCCCCAAAAATAAGACCTAGCACGTCTTTAGGAGTAAAAATGAATAAAAGTCCACTGTCTTATTTTCAGTGAAACAAGGTAAGTAAATTATATTTCATACAATTTAAAAAAAAAACAGACTGAATTTACTGACCCCTTAAAAAATCTTGTTGATAGTCTTTGTGAAAGTCTATTTCTTCCACGTGAACTTGTGACTCATTGAAATCCATTGAGTCAGAACTGGAAAAATAGTTAGGGATGAACGGATCCAGGTCTTGATTGTTTGCGATACTTTGCAAATCTGGTAGTTCTCGAAGGGATGTTTGGTTCACAATTAACAAAATACTAAATGCCACTGCTTTATCCACACAGGCTCAGGAGATCACTGCTTAATCCATGCAAGTTGGTGAGAGTATGTCTCAAAGCTGTGGACTCTGTCTTATTTATACCTGGCAGGAACATCCATTGTCCACTTTAACTCCAGACAGCCATTATTTCCTGGGGTGGGAGAACCCAAGACAGTTCCCCTATAACACAATAAACATTGTGTTTATGGGGATTATCTTTTTAATGGAATCTGATTTCCATTAATAACACTACACAGAGATAGTTCACACCTTCCACCAAAGTCTGGGATTCTCTTCTCAAAAGGGTAAACAAGTTGCCTATCTCAAGAGGCATTAAAGTATTAAATTAACTTCGAAATAGAATAACCTTGTGACTGAACCCCATGACATTCTTTAAAAAAAATAAATACATCTGTTATAATTGATGGACTCTTATCATATACAAATCTATTATGATTGTTCAGTCATTTCTATATAAAGTATACTGTATATTCATTAAACCCAAGAACATGGACATATATATCTATATCAAGGAATGAAAATGTTAATTTGCCCCTTTAACATAGCAAATCTATTTTGCCAATTTATCCACTGTAAGTTACTGATATTTTTGGGGAGGGGGTCTTTTGTTTAGCAAGTTGCATTCCCTTTGCAATATCTGGATCTTTTTTTTTTTAAGCAATAGGAAACACACTGAGTAAAAATAGAACGCAATGAAAGTCAGTTCAGTTTTAACAATGTGCGGGCAGATTTTAGAGTAAAGCGCTGAGACAGCGAGGTCACAAACTGGTCCTGGTAACGATACAGCAGTATATCGAAAACAACATATTAATGCTTGCCAGGTACTGATATGAATTTTTTTTTTTTTACTAATTATTAAGGGAATTTTTTATATTTTTAAAAAAACGCAGAGCATAATTCTCTAGTGCAGACCTGGGCAAGGGGCGGCCCGCCTCCTGTCTCTGACCGGCCCACCCGCCCGTTCAGAGTTGTAGGCGTGACCAGAACTGTGTGTGGTGCTCCATGCAGGACTAAAACCTGTAATAGCGAGTGATACCACTCGCTCCTTCTTCCACCTCCTGCAGTGGCGTGCTGCCATTACAGGGCCGATTGTGCGCCTGTCCGCAAGACACAACAATGGGGGGCATGGCCAAACACATGCTAGACACCCCCCCCGGCCCTCTGAAGCTATCCGGGCCATTCACGCGGCCCAATGGCAATAATAATTGCCCACTCCTGTTCTAGTGGGACCATGTCATGAAAGGACCAGTAACAGACTCCTACACATTAATATCTTTTAACTTTGGAGCTAATGTCCCATGATACATTTTGTGCCACGATGATTTCTAAACTCATAAATCTCTAAACATGCATTATCAATTAAATATGTGTAAACCACTTGGAATCCTTTGAAAATATGGCAGTCAATCATGCACTGGGGCTCGAGCCTTATCAGGAAAACCGCCAAACCCCAAAAATGTCCCAGACTGCACTGGACAACCGTGTTTTTCCAGTTTTGAGCTAAGGATCATCAGATGAATACTGATCTAACAGCAATTCATACACTTCCTGTACTGCAGCTAGATCGATCAGGTAAGTATTGTTTACCACTATAGTTCCCCTTTAACATTCTGATAATAACCAGGAAATTAATTTCACAATACAAAAGTACAAATTACTAAACTTTTTGGAAAATTAATTAAACTATTCCACTCCCCCACCCCCCCAAAAAAAAAATTAGCTACCTAATACATGTTTGTACAATATTTGACATTATTTAGAGGAACTTATAAATTCTTTGTAATTTGTCTTAAAAGTTCATCTTTCCATGCGACACATTTAAAACCTTTAAATAATCTCTTTATGGATGTCTGATACTGAAGACTGAAATAAGTGATAGTTTGAAATGAACGGAAAGAGATTTGGGACAAAGATTTACACAGTGACGGATGTTTCTATATTGTTTGGATTAGTTAGCATTACTAAAGATAACCCACTCTCACAGGTAAATGTGTGAAATCTTTACATTGACAAAACAAAACACAATAAACCTGCCTTTCACAGCCCTTAAATTGTCATTTTACATGTCCAGACAGAGAAAGAGACCTTAGAAATAACATCTTTAAGGAAAACATCAAATATTTAAACTTATCTTAAACTAACTTTTTTCATGGTTATATTTGGTTTTACATAAAATACCAGTTATTCCATGGTTCAACAACGTATATATTTTCACATGAACGATGATACACGCTGATCCCAAATTTCATAGTTTTGTTTTCTTCAGGCTATTAGTAGAAAACCAATATATCTGTAGATATTAGACACCTTGGAGGAAGGTGGTAATACAGTAGTATGGTTTATTTAAAGGGGAACTATAGTCTTAAACCATATTTACCTGATCGATCTAGGAGCAGTACACTTTATGAGACATCTTGGTTGTGTTGTTAAAGTCAGTTTTTCGCATTGAGCGAATCTTTCGTGTGGATTATGGATTCTCAAGACCTATTGATGAGTCTTTTTGTGAGTAGATTTCTAACTTATTTCACTCTGATATTTATAAAACGTACTACACCATATTACCTTTTTTCTTCCTAAAGGGCAGCGCAGTTCCTCCAGGTAATTGCTTAGTGGCTTTTTCACTACAAGTGGGTTGTGAGGTTTAACTGCATACCCTTAGAGGACATCTTTTAGGCTAGGTTCACCCTAGCGTATTATGCACAGCGCATAATATCAAAAAAAAAAGAAAAAAAAGCCAAGCATATTTTTCCTTTGAACTTAGCAGCGACAGTGTGAATGCTCCCTCGGCATTCATATCACTTCCTGTGTAGTCGCATTTTGGGCACAGTGTATAATACGCCAGGCAAAATGAGACACACAGCGTTCAGGACCCAGCATATGTGCATCATAGCATACATCATGCATTGTAGCGCATAATGTGCTAGTGTGAACCTAGCCTTAGACGCGCTTGATCTTACTTATCTTGATGCCTATTGTATTTCCACGAAATAAGGGTATCTTCCAAAGTATCTATCTTTGGTAAAAGTGCCTTGTAATCCCTGAGACTGGGTTCTGTTTCATGTATGAGAGGGAAAACAACATAAATATAATAAGGATAAAACTGACTAACACACAACCGAGATGAAACGTCTCCTTATAATTTATTAATCACAATAAAGCTGACACAATATTTAACAGATTTAATTACATAATAACCACAGTTATGGTTGTGCGAGGCCTAGAGATTTCTTTTCTCCTTTTCTTAGACATTGAATATTATAAGCTCATTCTGCTTCTGCGCCCAAATTCTATACATATTTTTAACTCTTCACTAATGTAATTAGCAATTGATGAGGAGTGTTCTTTATTATCTGTATACTATTATGAGTGTGTTAGTGATGTCACTTTAAAATTTTGCGCTATCCTTCCTGCATGCACAAAGGGTAACTAAGGAATATTGTCACGGCTTTATTATTGTCGCGGTCGCACATTTGCTATTGGAATTCGCTGTTTGAGAATTCAAAAGTTGAATTCACGCTTTGGGTGAAATTTATTAAACTTTCAGTTTACCAAGTGAAATCTTGTAAGATTTTTTTTCGAGACTGAACTTTTCAATCTCGATTTTTAAGAATTTTTGATGGAAAGATAGCCAAGCTACTAACGTAAAATAATGTACCTACTACTAATGTAAAGTAATGTACATACTACTAATGTAAAGTAATGTACAT
>WMED01023304.1:0-11477 GCA_019650415.1 Pipa parva
CCCCCCTCCCCCGATCAGTCTGTGGGCCGCACAGAAGGGTTTGGCGGGCTGCATGCGGCCCAGGGGCCGCGTGTTTGAGACCCCTGCTTTAGAGCAATAGTTCACCTTAAAGGGCCAGTGTGTCATTATATAGTAAAGGTACAGCTTCTCTTGCTTACTTTGGTGCCTCTTTTGTAAGGGATTAAAGTTGCCAGTAACCACATGCAGAGCTAGTTCCCTTAGAACCCAGAGCTCTAAAGTTTTTCATCTTTTCTTTAAAGGGGTCCGATTCTGGCGCTTAAGACATTTGCAGACTTATGGAGCTCTTTGTCTTTGCGCCACTTTACTAACACAGCTAATTCAGCTATTCATTAAGTGTCTGACTCTGAATTAGTGAATTTAACAGGCGTACTGACCCGAATTCGCCAGTTTGACTTACCCAGATCACAGTTGCAAAGTTGGGGGCTGATGGCAGGGCTACGATGAGGTGTGAGGACACTGTTCATTTTAAAGAGACAATAATTATTGAGACCTAATGACAACATAAATTAGGGATGGGGTGACATAAATGCATGTAATTTTCACTTAATACAGTTAGTGGAACATTGTGAGGAGGATATCACTGCACTTTGCTCGAACTCTTATGGTGGATTTTGCATCTGTGCATTCCATATCCTACTGACTACGCAAAAATCCACATCCAACGTTGTTTGAGAGAATCCAGTGCTTAGTGAATTAAGAGCCGCAAATTCACAACCATCACAGAATAACAACCAGAAGTGATACAAATTGTTTCCGTTTAAAAAAAATCCAATCTTTTATTTAAACATTTTTATTGAGCTTTGTATTTGCAGCTTAAGAGTTTACAGCATTTTAGGTACTGAATTAATGAGAAAAAAGTAATGGGACATGAACAGAAAAATAAAAAAAGGATTGACTTGTTCAGGTTTATAACTAGTGTGTTATGCAGGGGCGGGCAATTATTTTTGCCATCGAGCCACATGAATGGCTCGAATGGCTTCAGAGTGCCGGGGGTGTGTGTCGAGCATGCTGACGCCTATGGCGATTGGCCACACCCCATGTTTTTACATCTTGCCATGGGCCGTCTTATGAGTCTTGAGGGCCGGATGTGGCCCACAGGCCATAATTTGCCCAGGTCTGGTGTTATGCGTAGTGTAGAAGAGGGGATTGAGAGCTCCCGGGTTCTTTGGAGAAATCCAATCTTAAGACACTGAAAAATAGTAAAATACCTTCACAATGTCTTCTTTCCCAAAAAAAGAGGTATGTTTATCAGTGGTGATATTTGTAAACATAATTAGCCTACATCCTGCAGCAGTACTTACATGTTGCATTGAATTTCATTAGTGTCACAGTTTTTTTCTTTTTTCATAAACATTTAAGGGGGTTATTCACTAAAGTCTGAATTGTTGCGTATAGGTGCGAATTCGCCAGCTAAAGTCAGTCGCTATAGGCTGCTACTGTTGCATTCGCATCTTTATAATGAGAATATTGTCGCAGTCGCCACTTTATTATGGAAAAATTGTTGCAATCTTAACATTAAAAAATTGTTGCGACTTTACAATGGGGAAATTGTTTCGGATTTGCTATGAGAATCCGCTGTTTGAGAATTCGACAGTCGAATTCGCACCTTAGTGAATAACCCCCTTAATCTTTGAAGCCTATTTTTGCATGGAAATTTAGATAATACATGCCCAATGACTCGCACCAATCAAAATAAACGGGATTCTGCTTTCAAGATTACATATTTATAAATACTACATATAAATAACTACCATAAATACAGTATTTTGGTCTCAATCCACTTTTTGGGGAAAAATATATATTTAATAAAATAAATAAAAAAGATCTTCAGAGTGATTAAAGTTTGCCGTATTATTATTATTATATATAAAGCAGACACAACCTTGCAAACATGTTTAACACAAATGTGTATTTGCCACTCTTTATTTTTGATATTATTTGTCTAGGACATATTGCTTTAACCAGTACTTCCCATCTGCTTGAAGGACAAGTAATACAGAAAACTGCTGTTTGGAATGACATAGCAGTTATTTCTATGTAACAGATGTAAAAAAAAAACCAAACAAAAAACCCTTCTCTTTTTATAAACTGGGCTTATTTGGGGAATCTAATAAAATACATATTATCTAACATTCCATAGAAAACAATGTGATTTGGTTTTTATTTTACTTGGCATATAAACGATGGCTGAAACTGACAGAAATCAATACAAATCAGGAACTCCATGTCAAAGAGAATAGTTTTGTTCTTTACAGGAGTAACTACCATGCCAGTTCAATGGGATTTTTTATGTTTCTGGTGTGGCTTAAATTGATGCACACCTCCATCTAGTGGATATAAATGAAAGATGCCGTTCTGGCAATTATTTGATGATGTCACAAAAGAGGAGTGTTGTAAATTATATATAGATTTTTGCTGGCTTTTTAATATACAGCCAATTTCTTACAGAAGCACTCCTCTCTCTAATTCCTCTTTAGCTGGACTCAAAGCTGATTTTACACAATTTAGACATTTTGGAAGAAAAGACTGAATAGGCAGTAACTCGAAATAGATTTAAGGCACACTTTCTGTATATGCTTTAAAGCACCATATAAAACTGGGAGAGGTCTGTTTAACAAGATGGCTGCTGTCCGTAAAGATAAGAATAGACACAAAGCAACAAACTTAATGAATTTTACTTCAAAGGCAACATTTTTACAAGTGCTGTATTTAAATAACTGCCATGCCTATACAAACTGATTTTGATTGTTTTTGGTGTTACTGGTACTTTACCCCCTAATTAATTTTTTTGTGCTTTCTCATTTTATAGCGTACCATTTCTACCTAATGCTAAATACCTTAAAATCTGCTACAAAATCATTACCGTTTACTTCCAGCTAATATAAAGCTGCTAGTCGGGGGATGGCATTCCTTCAGAGCTTCAGTGGTATAAAGCTTACTGTGCACATCACATATATTAAAATAGTAGAGCACAGAGTTTCCCTGTAAGAGCAGTCCTTACAGCATTACTGTAACATAAACTGCGAGAAGCATTTAGTCAACAGTGACGGAAACAGGCACATAACTGTTCCTTTAAGTATAAAAATTTTATCCATTTTGTACATGTTTTCATTCGTTTTACCAACTACATTTTTTTCACCAAATGAATTTTTCATTTTCCCTGGCAACATTTTTTTTCATTTCTTTTTCATAAGTTTTTACCCACTTTCCAGTTTTTTTTTAGCTAGTTTTAAGCTAAACCAAAAGGATTAACATTAGTGGTATATTGGTAGAGTTTTCTGCAATACTTTTATTAAGTGATTTCTCCATACCTTTCACTGCTGTACTAGATATCGATCCACAGTCAGTCCATCTGCTTGAACTTGAGGGAACTTGAGTGAGTCAGTAATATTTCTGTTCCATTATAGATTAATACTACATACATCCTCTGTGAACCTCTTATAGGATACTAAGTTGAAGCTAAAAAAGTGTTACATTCTTTTAGAGGACTCAGTAGCTTAAAATTTGCGAAATGAGTTTATTTTCTCCTGCTCCCTCTTACCTGAAGAGCGGCTGGCTGTTCTATGCAGATTTACTCCTAGTTGTAGTAATGTGAAGAATTGCATCTGCCGCAGCCATGTGCACTTATGCTCTTCCTTAGTTTTCTTCTAGTGTCAGTGCTGTTTATTTGATAGGTTCTTTGTTGTAGTCCTAGTACCCACAGGTTTCCAGTGACCTTCAAAAATGCCTAATGTTAATGTGCTAATGGTGCTAAGATTCAGGTAGAAGATAAACTACTTAAAGTAAAGACTAGGCAGTGAGCCTTCATCATCAAAGGGCAAGATCTTTTATTGCTTAGTGATTATGATCAGGAGAACATATGTATACTGCAGCCATGTGCCATATGTCACTGCTAGAAGAATAAAAAGTACTGTCGGTTAATGGGGATAATAGGCACTGGATTGTAAGCTGAAGTCTATGTTCCATTTTCATAACTCAGTCCTGAAGATGGACTGCTCCATCAAGAGCAGTATGTATATTAAAGAGATACTAAAGCTGCTTTATGATCAAAGTTTCTAATATAATTATTATTTTAAGCATTTAATCAAAATTAATCTTTGCTAACAAATGCAACTAATGTATTCACATTTGGACTGCAGTAGCTTCTATTGCTACACATTTTGGCATATGGTATATACTGTAAAGCTTTCTGTCTTTACTGATAGCAGCTTTGTTGTATGTGTTTGTTGAGAGAACCATAACAGCAAACCATGAAAATGGCTCAAATGTATTTATAGTTTCTATATACTGTATGTACTGTATGTAACATAGAAAAATAGTTTACAAGGCTGAAAAAAAAAGTTCATCCAGTTCAGCATATTTTCCTGCAATGTTGATCCAGAAGAAGGAAAAAAATCCATGAGACGAGCAAATTCCTTCCCGACTCCAATATGGCTATCAGAGTAATTCCCTGAATCAAGATCCCACCTTCAGTGATCTAGTACACATAACGTGTAATGTTCTCACACTGAATTAAAGGATCCAAACCCCTTTTCTACTCTTTAATGGAATCAACCATGACAGCTTCTTTAGGCAGAGAGTGATTTGTAAAGCAGTATAATTATGTTCTTGTCATGTGCATATATCCCTCTTTTGATGCACCCCAAGATCCTATTAGCTTTGACAGCTGCCGCTTGGCACTGGTTGGTACAGTTAAGTTTATGGTCAATTAGAACTCCTAAATCCTTTTCCATGTTTGTTTTGCCCAGTGTTTTCCCATTTAGAAAATAATCTAGACTTGCATTTCTGCTTCCCATATGCATAGCCTTACATTTATCAGTGTTAAACCTCATTTGCCACTTTCCTGCCCAAGCTTTCAACATATCTAGATCCATCTGTAATAAAGTACTCTCCTCCTTTGTATTAACTACTTTACTTTACTCAGTTTAGTGTCATCTGCAAAATTTGAAACTTTTAACGGTGACCCAATGTGATTGTGTACCATTAATTAATAAATATCCTCTGTTCTTTCATTGAGCCAGCTACTTACCCACTTACACACATTTTCCCCCAGTCCCAAGTATATTCTCATTTTATGTACCAGCCTTTTATGTGGCACAGTATCAAATGCTTCAGAAAAATCAAGATGTATGACATCCAGGGACTCCCACAGTTTGTCTATTATACTTACCCGACACAGTGTGAACACACCCTCAGCATTCCCGGCTCCTCCTATCTCATTGTGTCCTTCGCGTCACGTCCATACACTCGGGAAATACGCTGTTTTTTATTTTTTTAAAAGCACAGCATATATGTGCAAGTGTACGTTGCATTTTTTTCTTCATCCACATAGGTTTTCTTTTATTTCTATTTCTTTTGTTCCCATATGGTATGTACCTCTCACATTGAGCAGTTAAGACTTTTTTTTTTTTTAATTTCCCATTTAGTGTCTACACAAATTATTGAGAATGTTGTCCAGTCAGTGCTAGTAAGGGCATCTCTAATCTGGTTCAATTTAGCCTTTCTGAAGTTGAAAGTTTTAGTGGCCCCATGACAAGTCCCATTAACGATCAACTGGAGATTTATTTCCTAGTTCCCCCCCACACACACACACACCTGCACCTTGTTATTCTGTCAGGTCTATTGGATAAAATAAGGTCTAGTGGTGCCTCTTGTTGGTTCCTGCACCAGTTGAGAAAGATAATTATCTTTTGCCATTGACAAAAAACAATTGTTCATTTATGGGATCTGCAGCTTTCATTTTACCAATTTATATCTGGACAGTTGAAGTCCTTCATTATTACTACCTCATTGTGTTTTGCTGCCTCATTTCTTTGTCTTAATAGTACATTTTCTATGGGTTATGATCTATTTGGAGGCTTATTGCAACCCCTATCTGTATTTTGTTACTGTTGTTCCCTTCATGTAATTCTACCCATAAAGATTACACATTTTCATTGCTCATATATACTGTATATTTGTGTGTGTGTCAATCTGCACTTCCAAAAAATTCTAAATTGTGTTTATAAAGTATGTTTTTTAGCCTTATGTCTCAAAAGCCAATTACTAAAATATCCTCATCATATTCTGGGCTGTTTTATTCCTTATAATTTTCAAACATTTAGGTTGCGTAGTTTGGTATTTCAGAAAATATGAAGCAACAGAGGTCAAGGTTTCATCATTTTGTGCATGTCTGTAGAGATCTGCTTACTACAGCCTTCTTTTAATCTTTGTTGTTTTACCTTCATTCTTCTTTTTGTCACTTGGGCAAGTCAATAAATAGATACAGTTTCTTGTATTATAGTTGATAAAATCTTTCACATTGTGCCTTTTATTCCACTTAGTATTAGAGACAGTCGAGCTAAATTCCATTTATGCACAAAATGTACAATCAACACATCTATGATTGCTCTGTGCTTTATAGGCAATGATGATTGGAAGTTTCTCTTTAATTGCTTATGAGTAAGAATCTCTTCCAGTTTCCTACAGTGGTTTGCTATCATTAAGGAAATATCAAGATGCTTCTATTCTTTTGTAAAGTATACCTGATGTTATCCCACTGATGCGTAGATATCAGTCTAATATCTGTTACTTGTGAATTAAGGATCAACAGATCTGATGGTTTTTCACAAGATGAAAACTCGAATAATGTAGGAGACTATTAATTAAGCAATGACTGAAAAAACTGGTAGTCCATTTAATCCCATACTTGTTGTTTGGAACTAAAGTGCTTGTTTTACAAGGGATCATTCAAAATGGAAGCTCTTAAAGGGGGAATTAAAGCTTGATTTATCTAGGGATGATTGTTAAGGGGAGAAGGGGGAGATACTCACAATCAGGGATTTACTCTCCATTGCTGCTTCTTGTGGTCACCATCAAGCTGGTATCTTCTGCCCTGTGAAACTCTGCCATCTTCTTTACTTCCTGCTTCCTGTTCAAACTCATTCAGAAGCAGTTTTACATGAAAATTCTGCTTTCCTCGGTGAGTTTGAACATTTACTCCCATTGCCAGTGAAGAAGTAGAGGCGCATGTGAAGGGGATTTCAGTACTGGAACCTGAAGAAAAGAAGATGAATGAACTAAGAAGCAGGAGGGTAGTTAGGTTAGCCCCTCACTTAGGTAGGGTAATTGGCTTAATTTTAGTCTGCCAGAGTTCTCCACTACAATGAAATGGAAAACTCCTGTAGCTCAAAGAGCAGAAGGCTTAAGACCAGCCCCTCAGTCCTCTGACTTGGCACTGATGGGGTTAGTATGGCTTATTGGGCTGTAGTGTAGACATGGCATGATCACATTTTTATATGTAATAGAAAAGGTGGGAAGAGGTGCAAGGTTTAGCTGAATGAGCAGTTCTGTTTTAGCTTGAATTAATATGACAGTGCTGGGCCATCCACGAGGAGACTTCTAGGAGACAGAGACGCGAGTCAGGATTTCAGGTATTAAATCAGGGTGTATCAGTACATTTGGGTAACATTTTGCATACACATGCAGAAAATTGTAAATGACTGGGAATTGGAGGTAATCAGCAGTATAACAGAATGATTACTGGATAATATTCTTTGCTTTCTTGACTATTCATTGTGTTTGAAATTTCCTGGTGTGATGTCAGAAAAAATAACTCTTGCACACTCCACATCTTTTGCCCTGCATTGTTAACTTGAAGCTGGAAGTTACCCCCAGCCAATATTTCAAAATATGTGAACCTGATTGTAAAACATCAAAGTAAGGAATAAAGTGATTTGAACATTTGATGATAAGACAATCTTGCTCAAAACAAGTTATGAGCAAATATACACTATTGCAGCCACTCTACTTTCATTCAAGTCACTTTATTCCTTACTTTGATGATTTACATGATATTGTGTGCTCAGGATGGAAGCACTGGAAAGAAAAAAGCGACCAGTTGGTAAGTATATCTCGGATCCGAGGATCACCTTTATTAAAAATGTGATCCTGATATTGGTCTTAGAAGCCTTTTAGCTGTAAACTGAATGGTTCCATTCCCATTATCCTTCTGTGACCCCTGCAAATTCTAAGTTGTAATATATCACTTGTAGGTGCACCACTACTTGGCCTCTGATTCCTTCATTGTCACTCGGAAATTGATATTTAGGTATTATGTCTAGACAAACGGAGGCAGTATTGATCTGCGACATAGGTATATGCGTTCTCTGTCCCTATCATAACCATTGTTTTTCTAGTTTTTGCATATTCATGACTTTGTAGATACAGTCATAAAAGTAAAATACATTTTTAAAGGAATTATTTTCTTCAGAAGTGGTGTGCATTGTGTATGAATGTGTATAGGCCATGTCTATAATTTGCAGTTATAGCTTCTTAAAAAGAATGGTTTTCAACCAGTAGAAGAAAACATTATGTACCCTGGGCAACCTGATATAGATCATTCCATCGATTTATATAAAATAGAGAAAAATGAGGAGGCAAAACAACTGGATATGTCTAAGGATATTAAAATAGGCGGCTGTGTTCCTGATTGTTATTGGTTTGTATTTTGTAGACATCTTTTATTTGGTTCATAACAGAAACCCACCCAGTGCAACTACTGTTTTCAGATGTAATTTGATGTCATGAAGTGCCCCAAAAAAATGAAAGTAAATTTTATTTTTAACATTTTGGGAAAAACAGATTCATTGTATAGTAGGTTTAATAAACAAATGTGGACTTTTTATTCCTAAATAGTAGTACTCCTTTAAAAAGGAAAAAATTTGGTACATTTTTTTAAAAGAGTACAATCTTCTGATTCATTTTCAGGGTGCCATTTAAATGATTAATCAACCTTTAAATGTTTTGTTATATTAGGCTTTTATAGTTCTATATTTAAATGTTGCATTCAAACTGCATCTGCTAGATTTTCCACTCCCCTGAAAGCTGGTTAAGCCTCCCTAGCTATGTGATTGGTAGAAACTTTAGCCTCTATGCAAGCACAGGAATGACTGTATCCTGTAGAAAATGAAAGCTAATATTATTCTTAATTTAACACGGCATTGCTTTGTTAAAAATCTTATGTTGGATTTGGGTATAATTCTAAAACATAATCCATTTTAACATAGGTGTCCTGTAGTAGGAAATGAACCAAGAAGTGTCATTAAATTATAAAAAAATGTTTCCCTTACAGGGCCATGCACTCTTAATTCGTGAAGTTGATGTAGAAAAGGTATCCACATTTGAGAATCCTTATGTAGATGCAATAAAGTATTTGTGGAATGACCCTGGCATACAAGAATGCTATGACCGGCGAAGGGAATATCAGCTGTCTGATTCTACTAAATAGTAAGTAGTATTTCACACTTTTTGGCATGAATTTTTTATTTTAAAAAACAAGCACAACAGAAGTGTTTGTTACACTATTAACTGTTAACCTGTTACTTATTGAATTTATGATCCTTTGAAAACCATCTCATCAGTTGTAAATTGTGAACATCAAGGAAGGTGTGTGTCATGTGCTACATGAGTCTTCTACATATCTACAGTCAGGGTTCAATGGTGAAATGGGAACTTTAGTCAGATGACATCTTTACATATGCAGTATACCCTTAGTAAGAAGTGCTTCTCCCCAGTAGTTGATTCATGTGACGAGAGTTGATTTATTACACAGCACTGGAAAACTCCTTCACCAGGAAATGTGTATGACATGTATTTATGTATGTATGATTTTATTTATGTACATGGTGTACTAGCCAGTTTTCCATGAAAAGGTACCCTCCCTCGGACATTTTTGCCTAATGTGTAATGTAACGCCTATGCACAAGCTAGCTTTCCCTCTAACCTACTGCATTCCAAACATAAAAAAGCTTAATTTATGAGGCCAAAAGGTCAGCACACTGCTTAACCAATAGCAGTCAGGCAGCTTTTTCTTCTTGTGTTGCCTGACTTGCAAAAGAGAAAGGGGAGCGGAGGAGGACAAAATACCAGCTCTCTTTAGAACTAAACAGTGAAATAAACGTCAAGTATTCTTTCTTCCCTAAATGTTTTCTTTTAACTATTTGTGTCAGCAATTGGCATATGTGTATATACAGTGTATGTATTTATATATATATATATATATATATATATATATATATATATATATTGCATTTTTAGTGTTAATTAATGCTTTACCTTCCATTCTTATTCTATGAAACCTCCCGTTTTACTTTGTACTTAATAAATTTTACATTGAGAATGGTCTATAGATATTTCTACATGGTGCTAGCCACTAGATGTTTTGTAGGGGAAAGTAAGGTGGAGAGAGAACCTTACAGAGAGATACTGCTGCAAGTTACACAGGAGCTCAGATTTTCTAACATATTGAGGAACACCGTGTTCTGTATGATTATGGAGGGACATTAGTGAATTGAGGAGCACTGGTAGAATGTTGAATGACATGGCTGAAAGCTGCTGTATTGCATTGACAATAAATAGAGTGTATAATGTCTTTTTGCATCATACTGAAATTAAAAGTTGAGAATTTATATCCCAAGTTTCTTGGCAATATGGTATTAGTAGGGTGGTCTCTATGAAATTGAAAGTCTTTGGCCAAATTGCTGCTACAAAACCATCAGTGTTGAACACTTAATTTCACAGTGCTGCAGACCTCTAAACATACTGGTTCATAAAAATGCAACAGTCTGGCCATACCTCTTTCCAGGGACGTGTTGGTGGTATGGGTAAGGCATGATGCATCCTGAAAAGATAAACATGCAACACCTTTATTTTGAGCCTATTTAAGGTAACCAAACCAAATGATGAAAAGAAATTTATCTCAACATTCCAACGCATTGTAAATATCTTCACTCTCTGTACAATTTATGGGAGCTTGCTGAAAAGAAATATAAAGAGATATGTAATAATTGTAAATATCAAGTCTTTAGGATTTACGATCTGTTGCTCCTGTTTTTTGAGTCTTTTTTTTTCTTATTCATCCAGACTGTCTTGTGCTTTATTTAACAGTTATCTCAATGACCTGGACCGTATAGCATGTCATGGATACCTTCCCTCCCAACAGGATGTTTTGAGAGTTCGAGTTCCCACAACAGGAATTATTGAGTATCCCTTTGATTTACAAAGCGTTATCTTCAGGTAAAGAAATGCAACACAATTCTTATGTTAATTATTTGATACTGACTCAGAGAGCTCTAAATTTGTGGGAGTACTCTGGTAAGAGGGCACTAACCTTTTCAATGATTCAAATTTTGAAATTTGCTATGACCCTTGTATAAGTCGAGGAAGGAGTGGGGGGCTGTAAAGTGTGTGAGGAGCTGTCAGATAGAATGGTATATTAATAGAGTATCCTTACAGTACCAAAAGAAAAACACACCACACACCTAGCTCCTAGCCCAGGGGTCTGCAACCTTCAGCTCCAGCCTCCTTGTTGAGACTGTTGGGAATTGCAGCTGTGTATGTGTGTGTTTGTGTGTGTATGTTTGTGTGTATGTGTTTGTGTGTGTGTATGTGTGTATGCGTGTATGTGTGTGTGTCTG
>WMED01023305.1:0-11477 GCA_019650415.1 Pipa parva
GGCACGTACACTCCATCTATAATTATTCCATAGACCTGCTTACAATATATATATATATACACTGTATAATAGTTTTCACAAAAATGATCTTTAAAGTCATGGAGACAAATTGAGCTGGTAGGAAGACTTAACGCAATGCTTTCTGGGAAGTATGTAGAGGATAATGTGCATAAGGCCATAGGGCATTGAATGCCAAAGTGACTTTTATTATCCTTATATGTTGCAGAAGGGAGAACATTATCCTTTACAATATAGTGTTTTGGAAAACCAAATTAAATACATTTACACCTGGAAGCCTATTTTCCCCCTTAATAAGCATTGTTGCTAAAACAGCTTTTCTCATTTCATTTATGAATTTAGCTCCTGTTTGTTCTTTTATCACACCAGAATACTTTTGTCACCCAGCAATATTAAGAAATGGGCAGGGAAAGTGTTTAATGATACAGAATCTTTTTTTATGCTGGGGGAGAGGGGGAGGGCACGCAGATATACGTTTAGTGGTATTTACTGTAGTTCCAGGTAGACAATTTTTTCTGCACCTGGGCATCCATTCTAATAAGTTATTGACTATAGTCCAAATAGTCATGCAGAGCTATAAATCCACATCTATTCGCAAAGTGACGAATATGCAACCAATTCGGGCATCTGCGATAGTTACAAACTTACAGAGCTCTTTGCATTACTCGGCGTGCATGTGCACAAGTACTTCTACTATTGACTAAGCAGCAGAATGTGTTGAAAGTGCAAATGCGACTAAGGTGAGCTGCTCCAAATTCAAATGTTTAACTTTGCCACTTCAGACTGGCGAATTAACTGGGTTGATGGCATGGCTCCAGTGTTGCATAAGGCTACTATTCATTCAAAAGTGACTAAATGACAAAATGACCTAGGGACAAGGTGACATATAAATAGAATATTCACAGAATACAGTTACTGGGACAGTGTGAGACTGATGGCACTGCCCTTCACTGGGGGAATTCACCTTTCCCTGAATGTCTATACATTCTACTTCTATCTTACTGACTATGCTACACTACGCATGCATCAGCAATTGCCTCTGTTTGCTTGTTCAACAAGTCTATTCTCTACTTAGTCAATACAGAGAAGTGAATTTACAACTATTTTAGTGATGCCACTCAAATTGTAGTGAGGTGAATTCACCCTTTAGCCAATAAATCCCAGAGTGCAGTGCTATCCTGTATATATTTATATATATATATGTAAATATATACAGATTGAAATATTTATTGCTATACTACTGTTTATTAATATGGGCATTGAAACTCTTTCACTGAAAACTGTTACTGCCACTCTAACTAGGGTAAAAATTACCATGAGCAAAAATAGCTACATCACTCAGCATCATCTTGGGTGAAATTGGAATTGATGCTCATTAAGATGAAAACATTTTAAAAATACAATTAATAAACAAGTGAAAAATGAGTTTTGAGGGGTAATTGTGGTAAAAGACATCAAACTTTTTTTTTGTCCCCCCCCCCACCCCCAATAATCACACCATAAACGAATGGAATGAAACGCTGTGTGAGCTGTAAGGATATAAACGCTCGCAAGAGGGATATTCCTCAACTTGCTATGAATAGAGCAATGGCTTCTCAGATGGAATTCAGCCAAGTTAAAAATGCATTCTTACATGGGGTTATTTTTAGTAGAGACAGTTTCCGGAACACCACATTCTCATGCATATATTCTCGCTTTATTCCCTTAAAACATCTCAGGAGAAGAAGTGCTAAAAGAAGGGAACAATGGATGAAAAAAAACCCTTCGTTTTTTTTTCTTTAACTTATTCATTGCTAGGGAGTTTTGGCAATGCATTTGCCTTGCAATGTGTTTTGAGTGATTGATGAATACTTTAAGGGGCTTAGCAGTCATTTCATTTAAGCATTAGTATTAAAATATTCAATCATCGTATGCATTAAGCATACTGGCAGAATACTGAGATTCACTGAAATTTAATAAATGAGGTGTTAATTCAACATTTTCAGAAACTGGGTAAGAACAGAAATTTGCACTTGACATTTCCAGCAACAAAAGAAGCTTTCCAAACAGGGGCATGTTGTTGATTGTAAATGCTGTGTTTATATGGTTAGAATTTCCACTGTATTAGAATGTACAGGGTTGCAGCTAAAACATATACTTACTTTGGTTTCTTGGATCTGAACTCTGTAGTCGTAAAGGTTGACAGGACCCAATTCCATCAATTTCAGTCAGAGATTGATAAAAAGTGGGCACAAAAATGTGGAAATGAACATTAAAGAATGAAACACTTTTACAATGATTGTTCTTCTAGATAAAAGATCTGACAAGTTATCAATGGAGAAAAAAAATAAACCTTTTTTTTTTTTTTTGTTCGATTTTTCCATTTTGACCTATTTAAAAAGCTGTTCAAAGCAAATTCACCTGTCTCATGCTGGCAAGGCTGGCATTAACCAATATTCAATATGGGACTGGTCCTGAAAGGGGCTGGCCGCAGTTGAAAAAGATTTCCCATAGAAAAAGGATATTGATATCTATTTGTAATGGAAGGGGAGCCTCATTGAAAACAATTGGAAGTGTGCCTCTTTCAGTTGACTGATATTTACTTATTGTATATTTTTTAACTTCAAACTTTTTTTTTCTAACCTCTATTAGAGGTTAAGTGGAATCGTAAAGTACAGGGAAATGGAAATTAATGGAAGAACACGGCAAGAGACGCTCAGCGTCTCTGGGGGTCTATGGGGCAGTCAGCTGGCCCGGATGCTCAGCTTCTGCATGATGATTGGATGATCTGTCTGAGCCTGAATCCCTTTTTGATTGACAGCGAATGAGCGAATGAGCAATCTTTTGGTGTAGTGTAGTCAGTTCCCTGGAAAAGACGCCTTGTTGATATGACAGGGCCACAGATCATTTTCTTAAAAAGGAACGGAGGGTAGAAGTTACGTATAAATAAACGGACTTATTTTATGATGTGGCCGAAATTGAGCTTCTCCTCCTTGAAAGACCAGCATCAGCCACTGGTATACAGCCACACGTGTATCATGCTGCAGGTAGCATTTAATATGTTGCCCAAGTGAGGCCATACAAATGGCTTTCAACTAACTTGTGGGAAGCTTTTTCTTAGAAAAATTGTATGACCATTAGGGCACAACAGTGGCATACCTACAAGGGTCACCCTGTAGTGTGCTGCTGAGAGTGGGGCTCCCGGTGCTGATCATGCACCAGCTCAGGAGAGATTGCCCGTTGTAGAACATTGAGGTAAAGAAGACATGCATAAAATAATAAGGTATCAATAGCACAATGCTTTGCTGATAATTCAAATATCATTTAACAAGAGATAAGCAACACATTTGCAAAAAAGCAATTTGCTTTTGCTGTATAAAGCAACTCACAAGAAGTTTGGTTGTCGTTACTCACACTTTGCACATTGTTTTTAAAGGTTTCTGAAAGAGGATGTAATAGTTGTATGCTGTTACTAAAACGTTAATAATAATAATATACTCAAAAAATGTTCTGAAATAACAGAAAATTGTTTTTAGTACTACTTTAAGACGCATGTAATCAGTCAATCAAAGCAGTCCTTAGAAACAAATGCCACAGCAATCCTCCTCCTACTCAGTATTTTCATAAGCAAATAACACAAAGGAATGCTAAAGTTCCCAGGAACTAAAACACCAGCATTCTGTCTTTATAACTATTTTTGTAAACTATTTTATTTTAATCTATATACCTTTTACTGCTTTACACGAGTGACCTTCATTTTATACGCAATTTGTATTACCAACACCTGATTAGGGAAAATGCTAAAAATAAATATACTTTAATATTTACAGAATAGATCACATCTAAACGATTGCTGGAACTGAGAAAATATCATCTAGAAATTATTTTCTGTTAGGAGGAGGGAGAATTTTGTTTCCACCACTGCATCGTGAATAAAAATTAATGACTAGTAATATTATAATATCTAATACTTAGATTGGAAGCTCTATGGGACAGGGACATCTATCTTCTTGTTTCAGTCATGACCTGGCACTTAGGGAGTAATTCAGCATAGTGCGAACTCATTTCCTGATCCTTCGCATCAGCTCGCCGAGACTGTTACGCGCTCACTGATGTCCTACACGTGGACATCAGCGAACGCTTTAAAGGGATTTCAGTCTCGGCGAGACCACTTGAGTCACCTCGCGAGACTGGAATACCTTTAAAGCGTTCGCTGATGTCTGCGTGTACGACGTCAGCTAGAGTGTAACAGTCTCGGCGAGCTGATGCGAAGGACCGGGAGGTAAGTTCGCACTATGCTGAATTACCCTCGTAGAATGATGTGTTTTCTTGATTATATGCTTGTATTTTACTTCACTTGTTCTTTGTTCCACACTTTACCCGTGTCTGTATTGTTACTGGATTGTACAGTGCTGCGTAACCTTGTGGTGCTTTATATATACATATATTGCTTACCCTATTTACAAAAAAAAAAGTACTACATTTAATATCACTGATGCTGGAGAAGAGAAGATATGTAATCACTTTCCCATTGTGAAGTCTTTTTTCGGAGGGGGTATTTTGACTTGAATACTGTAGCAGGACAAGCTTTGTAAAATGTACTTTGAGAAATTTTGAATCCACCCAACATTGTTTTTTTTTTTTGCTTTAATTAGTCTGTCCAACAGGAAATGTTTGCTAATCTCAGCACCTGATAGGAAATAGACAGCTAAGGCTTGCTCTCTTCTCCCCAAGAATCATGTGGACAGAGCTATCATTTGGCTTGATATGTATCCTTATTGAACATTGGCTATCCTTCCCTCTGTAGACTCGTAAAGGCGTGGATAGGGTTTATTCAGTAATGAGCTATTTTAGGATTTAGAACAGGCAGTAACTCTGACAAGGAGTATATTTCAGAATAAAGTCCCTAACCACCAAACACTCATTTTAATATGTGATTTAGGACTGTTTACCCAGAGTTGTACATTACTTTTTTTACTGGATGTTTGGTATCACTTGTATCCTATAATACCTAGATCACAGTGGTGGATATCTTGGCATGGCATCCCTTTCTTTGCACTGTTAGCATAATATATCAGACCCAGTAAATCAAATGTTTATTATGCAATTACAGAATGTAAATATGTGGTTGGTGCAGATTTAGGGGTTTGTTGGTTAAAGTCTGAGGGGGTTATTCACTAAAGTCCGAACTGCTGCATATAGGTGCGAATTCGCCAGATAAAGACAGTCGCAATAGGCTGCTACTGTCGCAGTCGCATCTTTATAATGAGAATATTGTTGCAGTCACGACTTTATTATGGGAAAATTTCGCAATATTAACATTAAAAAAATTGTTGTGACTTTACAATGGGGAAATTGTAGTGGATTTGCTATGGGAATCCACTGTTTGTGAATTTGACAGTGAAATTCTCACCTCAGTGAATAACCCCCAGAATTGTTACGAAAAGGTATGAATTCCCCAGCTAAAGACACTCGCAATAGACTGCTACTGTCACTGTCGCAACTTGATAATGAGAATATAGTCGCAGTCGCGACTTTACTATGGAAATATTGTCACAGTGGCAACTTTTACAATGGGAATTTTGTCGTGGTCACGGATTTGCTATGGGAATCTGCTGTTTGAGAATTTGACAGTCGAATTCTCACTTTAGTCAATAACCCCCCTAATGCTCTTTTGGTTATTTCTCTACAGTCAATAGGGAAACTGGCACCCTCTGATGAGCTACTTATTAATCTCAGAAGTTGTCAACAAATATGTCAGCAAATAATTCTGTCATACAGATTTGTTAAGCCTTGACATCTAACCATACACATTTTCTTTATAGTGCAGATTTCTCTACTGTTCCTTAAAGGAATGAGTAGGGAACAAGTGTCTGTTGACAGCAGAATGAGCATTGGAAAATTCACACAACTGTCTGTTACACTATGTGGAAAATAAAACCAATTTCCCTTTAGTATTAACTGCCAAAAAATCTGGTTGTCTGTCTATTTCCCATAGACTGAAAAGCAGTGAATTTGTGATGTCATCATACGCTAGTGTGTCCAGAGCTAGGTGAGTACTATCGGCTTTCATTGAGCCGTTTTTTCTTTCACACTAGCGTATTATGCTCTGTGCATAATACGCTAGTGTGAACCTAGCCTAAAGGAGAATTATAAACTTGTATCATCTAGGGGTGATTAACAAGGTGGAGGGAGTTGATTACTGATACCACTGTTAGGCTCCAGTGCTGCCCCTGTTGTCTACTAGGATACAGCAGGGGTAGTGCTGGAGCCTAAGGTTAGATTCAGATTAGCGCATTACGCCCAGTGTCTAATACGTTAGTGTGGAAAAAAAAAAAGACACGGCTCAACGCAAGCCGATACTACTTACCTAGCAAACTAACTTGTGCGCAGGTGTCAAATTATAATGTAAACAAAAAACCTCACACATGTTTCCTGGTGCAGGAGTTTTGAAATTCTTCTTAGAGTGCACCTGTAACCTCAAAACTCAAATACTAAATTAGGTTGTACTAATGAAATAAATGTTTTTTTTAAATATATATGTATTTTTTTAAAAATGTACCTTTATATAGCGTTTCTCCCTGTCATTTTCCCTGTTAGCTGGACTTATCTTACTCAAGTCATGGCTAAATGATGATTGACATTATAGCTCCTCCAATCAGATCCCTGCTAGATTGTGATTTAAGGGATCTGATTAAAAGAACCTTAATGTCAGTCATCCTTTTAGCCCCACCCAACCCGACTTGAAAGACAGAAAAGTCGGACTGACAGGAAAAATGACAGTGAGAAACGCTATATAAAAGTACATTTTTTAAATACATAAATATTTAAAAAAATGTTTATTTCATTAGTAGAACCTAATTTAGTTTTCGAGTTTTGAGGTGACAGGTGCAATTTAATCAATCATCCTGCGTCACATGAAACAACTACTGGGGAGGAACGCTTCTCACTAAGTTATAGTACTGCATATGTAAAGGTGTAATCTGACTGTAGTCCCCCTTTAGTCTCACTTGTACTCTGTTTAAATTACCTGTAACCACCAAAAATTAAAAAAGATAGTTGTAATGTCTGCACTCATTCAACTTGTAAAAAAATATTACTTAGAACTTCTGATTTTTATTGCTCTTTAACTCTTTATAGACATGCTGTCTGTGGTGTAAATAGACACCTACACAGACCCATTGTTTTGTGTTAAACATAATCATGACCAATGTGCAAATACCTGGCATTTTAAAATAAAAATATCTCAATTTATAGATTGTAGACTATTTACAACTGCTAATTAAGGCTATGTTCACACTAGCATATTATACGCAGCGCATAATACTCTAGTGTGAAAAAAAAAATACACCAATATCTCCACCTTCAGAACCAAATTGAAATCCTATCTGTCAGAGCACTAGCACTGATTCTTATCATTGATTTTATATCTAATTTTTATGTTTAATATCTGTATGTATCTATTGTATTTATCTATTTATTCACTGTATTTATCTATATCTATTTTGATCTATTTATTTGCATTTATGGACCTATGACTCCACAGCTCTTATTGTCCTATCTGTGTATGTAAGTCTTCCCCCCACTTAGATTGTAAGCTCCTTGGGGCAGGGACCTTCAACCTCTTGGGGGGAATTCAGCAGGCTCCGAAGTGAGGCGCGTAGTGTTCGCCTCACTTCGGAAAAACTGAAATGCGCATGCTGATGTCCTGCACGCGGACATCAGCATGCGCATTAAAGGGATTCCCCTCCTGGCGAGGAGACTCGAGTGCTCTCGCCGGGAGGGGAATCCCTTTAATGCGCATGCTGATGTCCGCGTGCAGGACATCAACATGCGCATGTCACTTGTTCCGAAGTGAGGCGAACACTACGCGCCTCACTTCAGAGCCTGCTGAATTCCCCCCTTGTGTCAATCACAACCTAGCACTTAATTTGATGTATCCTTGTGATATTTTACTTGTATTGTTTAATGCACTTTTCCCTTGTCTGTATTGTACTTGTATCGCTAAATTGTACAGCACCGTGTAAATTTGTGGCGCTTTATAAATAAAATTATACATACATACAATCGTATTTTTCCTTTGTGCTTACCAGTGACAGTGTGAACGCTCCCTCGGGATTCACATCACTTCCTATGTGGTCACATTTTGGCACGGCCTATCATACGCCGGCCAAAATGCGACACACAGCGTTCCAGACCCAGTGTATGCACATCACACGCTGGTGTGTCCGGAACTAGGTAAGTACTATCGGCTTTCATTGAGCTGTTTTATTTTTCACACTAGCGTATTATGCGCTGAAGCAGATATCAGTATACTGTAAACATATGTTGCTGACTGGTTGCTAAGAGAATACTAACATGGAATTTTGTTGTATAGTTCTTTGGAAGCTGTGAGAAGTTTTGTGTCTTTTTTTGTGGACGAGCTACTGAGCATGAGAATGGAAGATAAGCAAGTCCTCAGGGAAGTTGCTATTGTATTGTTATCTGCCTCCTAATGAATGGGTTGGTGCTAATTCTGCATATGCATGTGATCTGGAAGAGGCCTGTGGACCCGGACTCATCATTTTTTCATTAATGCCATTCCTGTGCCAGATAAATCAGCTCTGTTACTAAAGTACAGTTGATATTTTCTGAGTATATGATGAAGCTCATACATAACTGTATATTATGGGTTACATCATTCAAAAAGAATAATTATAACCAGGGTAAATAGGTGGAAGTGATACTGAGTTGCCTAGTGGGTTCTGTATTCCTAAAAACAGAAAACCAGCAGACTCTCCCAGTTTTACTCTCCCCCATAAAATATATATTACCAGTGCAGTATCCTCAAAGTCAACTAGCCCTTATAGAACCAGGGACATTATAATCGCTTGCTTCATGTACTCTACCCATAAACTGATAGAGAAACACAAATGTATGTATTTTTATGTATTCATTCATTTATATAGCGCTGATATATTACACAGAGCTTTACAGAGATTCATCATTCACTTCAGTCCCTGCCTTGTGGAGCTTACAATCTAATTTCTCTAATCTAATTTCCAAACATCCACACAGATGTATGTGTTTGGATTGTGGGAGGAATTCCACGCAGGTATGGGGAGAACAAACAAACTCCATGCAGATGAAGTCCAGAGAGGAACTGAACCCAGAACTGTAAGGCAACAGTGCTAACCACTGAGCCACCACACTGCCCAGCAAATATACTCATTCTACTGTCTATAAGCCCCAAATTAGTCCACAGTCCTGAACTCTACTTTGATGCATTAATATAAAAATGTTTGGTATAATATATAAATATAAACTGTAGTCATTCCAGCATAAAATCCCCTTATTGCACTACAAGCAAAATGCTTCATGGATACTTTCTAGCTTGAAGGACCCCCTTAACCATGATTTGAATTTAGATTTCCAGATGACAATTATAAAAGCAGCATTAATCAATGGAATTTTGTTAAGGTCATATGCCTGGTTTGATTAGTTTAATCTTTTTACACCACTTTTAAATGATAATTTTTTTATTCGCTGAACTTCTCAGTTCTGCTGACTTCTGAAAGACCAATTAAACAATCATCAATATAAATAAAGTCTGATTCTGATAAATGTGATAAATCAGCACACTTTGCACTGTTTTCAATGCAGTTCCCCTTCTTTTGCATTATGATTGGTTGTGGCAAAATGACCAACTCCAAATGGACCAACTCCATAGGGCAGCGGTTCTCAACCTACCTGGATCTGCAATGAGGTCATTGTGGCGGCGTGTGCTTGGTCACAACTTCATCGCGTCACATGATGACATTTAGCCGCGACGTCACCAAGCAGGCATCCCTATATAAAGGGACCTGCGCTCACTACTGGAGTTAGGTAGGGGAGCAAGTGTGTTCGGCAACCCCTGTGAGAGTGTCAATCGACCCCCCCAAAGGGGTCACAACCCACAGTTTGAGAACTGCTGCTATAAGGAATAATGGGTTTTCTCCTGTCTAAGAGCCTTATTGACTACAGGCCAAATAGTTGCATAAAGCTCTGAATTCACATCTATTCGCCACTTCCCTATGTCCACTGATAACTGAAGGTGGGACCTTGATCCAGGGAATTATTCTGATCCTTCAGTGTAAGAATATTACAAGTTATGGGTACTAGATAACTGAAGGTGGGACCTTGATCCAGGGAATTATTCTGATTGCCATATTTGGAGTCGGGAAGGAATTTTTTCCCTAATATGTTGATAATTGGCTTTTGCCTCATGGGTTTTTTGCCTTCCTCTGGATCAACATTGCAGATAAATAGGCTGAACAGGATGGACTTGTGTCTTTTTTCAGCCTTATAAACTATGTTACTATGTTACTATGTTACACTTATTGATCAAAGTCTGTGATGTGGTGAATACACGACCACTTTGGGCGACTATGATAATTGTGATCTTATGGAGCACTTTGTATGTACATGCACAAGTACTTCTATGATTGACTAAGTGGCTGAGTGTGTCGAAGGAGTGAATGTGACTAGGTGTATATCTCTGAATTCTCCCATTTGACTTTGGGAATTGGGGGGCTGGGCTCTGTATTTTACTTCAATCTGACGGACTAAACAATGTATCTGACAGCGATCACTACTGTCTTGTTTGACAAGTCTATTTGCTGCTTAGTTAATAATGAGAAGTGAATTCTCTACTATTTTGGAGATGCGATTCAAATTGTAGCAAGGTGAATTCAACAGGTGAATTCTCCCTTTAGTCAATTATCCCATGAATCAGGAATACATTTAAAAAAACAAAAAATTAGAGGAAACAGATTTATAAATTGGCGATATGAATATTGCTAATTTTTTACCACCTTCACCAAGTCAAAATTTTTTTATACGTATCCCCCAGTATGTTCATTTAAACCATATCGTTCTCAGTTAAAAAGTCTACTGAGCTTCCTTCTGTAATAATAGGGTCTCTCTCTTTCCTTCCCTTTTAGGTTTGGAAACTATCCCAGCACCTGGAGATGAGCTGTGATGGACAGGGGTATTTTTAGCAATATTTTATTTAGGATTGCTAATATAATACTTATGCTGGACATTTCAGTCAATATCTTAATTGGAAAATAGTAAAACCTAAAAAAGCGCAAACAAAAACATATGCACTACATAGTGCCTTATCAGGTGTTAGATCTTTAAAAGTATAGACCCAAACGTACAATACTTAATAAGATGAAAATGTGATAAGTGATTAATGGTGATTAGAACTTGTGAAAACACTAAAACCACACTTTTGTGTAGATTGCACTCCAGTGCTGAAATGTGAATATGGTTGTGCCCTTACCAGATGGTTATTCATAAACAGCTTTTAAAACATATTTCACTGGCATTCCTTGTATCTTTGCAAGCACAGAAATAACCAATTATGTTCACGGATCTTCTGAATTGTGAGCTGACTCCGCTAGCCAACAACACTGCACAGAGAAGTTCTCATAGTGTAAAAATAACTTTAATTACGA
>WMED01023306.1:0-11476 GCA_019650415.1 Pipa parva
CGATTTACACAACGTGCCAACTTTTCTGATTTTGGGGTTTGTATATATATATGTATATATGATCTATAAAACACAGGAGGGCACTAAGAGCTAATGTAACCTCATATATTAAATAGCCAAGTGTAATTACAGAAACTTTATGGACGAATCTTCTTTAAGATTCTACTCAAATGTTTTTTATACAATATAAAATGTGAATTCTGTCATTTATTGTTTATTCTGTTATAACTTTGGTTATTGAGGTCCTGATTACCAAAGTAAGACATGTGAATAAAAATCGGAAAACCTGAAAACAGTAAAATTTTGGCTAAAAATGAGCCACATTTATTATATAACTTTAAGTATGTTCATTGACTGACCAAAAGAAGCAAATTGCTGTATTGGCAATTTTTATTCTCCCTCAAATCCATTAATTTTTTCACCGTTTTCATTGAGGGCTCTTAACTTCGCCTGACTATGATTAAAGTGCTCAACAACTTGAAACACGTAAGTGCTGCCATGCTACTTATCTGACTATTTTGGAGCCTGTTTTTAATGCAACAATAAATGTGAATTTTTATGAAGCTTGAGTGCTGGGGAAATTTTATCTAAAATGCATGATTTGGAAGTTAAAGTCTTTCCCACCTTCTGAGCACACAGAATCAATCACTGGTGCGAGTATCTAGTAGTGAGACTGAGCTGTTTTCAAGATTATATATTTGCTGATTGGACCATACCTGAAAAACTGTATTAGTAGATGTCGGAGACAGATTTGCTGAAAGGCCACCTGGAGAAGGAGCAAAGCGAGGTGAAGAAGACGTAGAAGAAGAGGAACTACTGGTGTCATCCTCAAAAGAGAATGCATCAGAAGATGAAGACATCTGGATCTGATCTGCTGAGATACAATGAGATAATTTATCATTTTTGTCAAAATGCTAAAGTAAATGTCTTCCCAGAGTACAGCCTTGTAAATGGAAGCGGTAATGTTTATTTAGTAACAACCTATAGAAGCCAATCAGACATATAATTTCATTAGTCTTATTTCAACTTTACTAATCAGTGGGAATTGCTGACAGCAATTGTTTAGTAAGTGAATCTCAATGACGTACGCCAAACATTTTTACACTGACAGTTTGCGTGCCTTTTTAATTGCTTGCATCAGCAAATGCAAGGAAAACATGCATCAGTATTTACCATCTTGTGGTAGATACATCTGTTTTCATCATTACTTTTTAATACTCCCTAAGTTTAGAGTTAATCGGTTAGAATTTAATTGCACAATTTATATATACCAGCAAGAAATACACAGTCTCATGGACAATGTTTTTCACAGTTCAGTAACCCAACATTGTTTTTCCAAATTAAACAGGCCAAAGAAAGCTAAGTGTTGCTGGCTGGTTGGTATGGGTTACTGGAACAGGACCAACTTCGTGTGTTACTGCAACAGTATTATTATTTTCTCTTTAGCAAGTTTTAAAAATTGATCCCTTACACTTGCCTTTAGAAAAGCATCAGCTTATCAAATAAGACTATATTTAGACTAAGATGCCTATCACAATCTATTACAAATCTTTACTACCTCACCCTTTATTCCTTCCTTCATGCCAACAGCAATCGGAAGTATATTCTTCTTCACTAGCTCTAAAGGTCCTGGTCGATGAAGAATTTTTTCATTCAAATCTTCAGCCAAGCGAGCCTTTTTCTCTTTAAGTTCATCAGACTCAACTAATGCATCTAAAGACAACAAAGAGTAGTATCATTGTCAGACTGTTAATTCATCAACTTTTTTTGGCTTCTTTTAATGATCTAAACTAAATGTAAGAATAATGTTAAAATGAGCTAGATCGCCTTACTAAAAAAGTAAACTACCTATTATGATATAGTGTAACCTGATTCCTTACAAGTTATTTTTGCTATGTCAGAAGAAAAGATAATTTGAGTAAACGTCTGTTGTTAACCTTATGTACAGTGCTAGAGACTCCTGCACAGTTTATATGATGCCTTATAGCACTCCCCAAATGTTATCAAAAAGATATCAAACCTTCAGTGAAGGGCATCTTCAGAGCTGCCACTTTGTGGAGCTTGTTCTGGCCCTTGTATTTCATGAAGTCTTCAGTCTGTTGAAAAAAGATGATTCCATGAAGTTCTTGTACTGATATACTGTATTTTTTTTCACGACTATACTCCGATCTAGTTATTTTAGTAACAGGTTTGGGACATCAGGTACAAAGTGTTAATTAGTGTAATCAATTACAAAAGAACACATTAGATGGAATAGAGCCTGCTTTATAAAGCTAAGATATTAATGTCGCATTGGCTTGCTACTATAAACAATGGGTGGTCAGCATATAGAAAGACTCATGCAAGATTAAAAACAGAATGTACATTTTGGCTTGAACTCCAAGGAAATTTCAGCAACCACAACCAACAAAGGTTAAATATGTGCCTGTGGTCATTCAGTTAGAGTACATTTGTTGCATTATTGTATTACATTGTACTTACTTTATTCTTTCCCAGGTTTCCATTTTGTTCTGGGAAAGATGTGGGTGTTTTATTGACTGATGGAGCTACAATAAACAAATAAATAGAGTTTCAAAAAATAATAATAATACATCCAGATTTTCTTTTTACTATAGAAAAGAGGAAATCTCTTTATCACAGACATGATCTTACTCATATACACGGAAGATAATGAGAGATATGTAAACTTTCAGTCGAGTTTATTAACCTTCTTTAGGAGAAATTGTCAAATGACTCAACCAGTTAAAGGTGCAGTTTATAAATATGAATAAAGTGCATCTTTACAACAATATCTGGCCATTGAGGACATTTTTTATAAATCATTCCATATATTGTCTATATACCATTTATTGAATATGTCCAAATGATCTCTGCACCCCAGTATCTATTATGTAATGTCCAGCATTTTAGTGAGTCATCCATGCACAAAAAAAAAGACTCTCGTGTTGCAATACACTTGCATTTTCATGAAAGTTATACAACTCACAGTACTTTATTTAAAAGGGACATATTTAAATATTTATGTGCTTTGTATATTTGATTTTAATCACCATTTACTACTCCAGCTGCACTGTGTAAATTAATGTGAATTACATTTCTACAGATTATAAGTCATTTTTTATAAAAATAAGTATTATTATTAACAGTACAAAACTTTAACTTTCTATCTTTGCAGAAAAGACTATTTCAAAGGGCAGGATCCCAACTGTACCCAAAAAATGTGTTACTTTACATTAATAACTTACATGGGATCAGGTTGCGCTCAGACATTTGTTCTTGAGATCGTCGATGCTGCATCCTCAGCTGAAGCACTGGAAAAGATTTGCAACATGGTTTAGCATAATAAAACTGCTAGTCAGTAATTAATTGCATTAATTAAACATAGATGTCATTAGTTCTCTTAACATTTCTTTGTACTGATTTATCATCTAATGTTTGCTGTAAGCTGGGATTCTAAACAGTAGTCAAAGGCCCAGATCGTCTTCATAAAAACAGGAATAAGTGACACAATCAAAACTCTACCTCTGCACAAATACTTTATAAAATCTAAGATACACTTTTGCAAGGCACCAATTTATAACAAAATAACATGTAAGAACATGAAAAGCTTAGAGACTGGTGGGTATGTTGGTTATAAATGCATTGCTTCAACAAAAGCAAAATAGCTACAAAATGGATGTCCTTTGCTTTAAAAAAGGGACAATAAAAAGGTGACGTTAGCATTATTAAAGTGCTCACATAGTGAAGATCCACTTGAGAATTCCACTAATTAACTTTTCTTCACAAGGATGGTGAGAATAAAACAAAGATGTCCACTAAAAGTGGGAGATGGAAGGTTTCATCACTAGTACGAGGAAAGATTCCTGAACTGTAAATGTAATCAGGGTGAGGAATCCCCTAACCAGAAAAGTGGTGATGACAGATTTATTGGTGGGGGGTTTAAAAATGGATCAGATGCTTTTCTAGCAGGAAAAGGCATTTTGTGGTAAATGATCAGTAGTTTGTCAACAGTGGAATCATCATGGATTTGATGTTTATTTTTAACATGACCTAACTTTTACAAGAGAAACTAATTTATGCTGGTTTATGGAATGTTAATGGTTAGAAGCTAAAGTTTCTCTAAGAAGTATAAGTTGCCATTTTTAGAGCACATCTTAAATAAAAGCATTATCTTTGAACTTGATCTTTATGTATGTGTATAGGGTTGCCCAGTCAGAGCCTGTATTCTCTCTTTACAAAAGCAGTACATGATACATTGCTGTTCCCTATCTGAACTGAGGTGTTTGGAACACACATAAACACACATAACTTGTAAATGAACATAATCTTACAAAGACTAACATAAATTCAATATGTATAAACCATGAATTGTAAAGCATTAGTCAAGCAGTTTATAATCACTGTAGATAATCCTATTACATCTGCAATGTGCATAGATGTGTCTGAAAAAATTATGTAGAGACAAGCAGAGTATAGGTGATGCCTTTTATTGGCTAATGGAATAGATGGTAAATGTCAGCTTTCCACACTACTTAGGTATCTTCTTCAGGCTTGGTATGGCTGAAGAAGACACCTAAGTAGTCTGGAAAGCTCACATTTACCATTTATTCCATTAGCAAATAAAAGGTATCACCTATACCAGTGAAGGCGAACCTATGGCACATGTGCCAAAGAGGGCACGTAGAGCCCTCTGTGTTGTCACACAAGCCATCACCAAATCTGCCTTAAGAACAGGCCGCGTACCCGATCCGACAGTTTTCAGGCCAGATCCCTGCCCTGCACTGAAGGAGCGCTCGCAGGGAAGCTCTCTTCACTGACGCATGTGCAATGATGTCACTTCAGGGGACGGTGCTGATGAGTGATGTCACCTTTTCAGTACTCCATGCCAAAAAGGTTCACCACCACTGATCTATACTCTGCTTGTCTCTGCTTATATCTATGGCTAACATGGTGCTAAACTCTACTGCCTCAAAAAAAGATGTAAATGCACTAATTGAGAAATTAATAATTAAACACCCATGTGCAAACCACCATACATTATATCTATTTCTATATGCATTTATATGTGTTTATGATGTGCTCCAACTGTGTATCAAATGAACAAACTAAACGTCAACATGCATGTGGCCTAAGTTAAACCGACTCACTAGTGACTCATTAGTGTCTCAGCAAATGAGGCCTATGGATTTGTTCTTCTCAGGCGATTTCGATTAGTAAAGCCGGAGATTAGCTGATGAAACTTTATTTCATTATACAAGTAGGCTTCTTTCCCTTTGTCCATAAATCAATGATAATTGCTTTTAAATAAAGAATAAGTTTAAAACTTCCAATGACTGGAATCCTATCTGAGGTCAATTTTTACAGTATTCTGAGTATTACATAGGAAACCCTTTCAGTTAACCCCATGGGTTTTAAGAGTGTCCTCTGAAACCATATTCCCAAATTCACTGTGAACTATTTCTGCTGCCAAACAGGATACTCAAGTAAGGTGTTCGTCTAGGCCCCTGTGCCACCCTTGCCTGACTTGGGTTTCAGTATAGCATTTTTCTATAGGTCTGAGATGACACAGGAGGCAGAAGGGGCATACTAGTTGTGGGTCATATTCTATTTCAGAATAACTTCATGCTCCACACAGTTGTTCCTGGCTGATGTTTGTGCTGAGCAGCTGAATGATTTGAAATGACGGCTTGTTCTATTTATTACAGCAATCTGAGACAGCATATCTGACACCACACTCGCTTTCTTTTCATTCCCATATCTCCAAAACATGCATCCTAATTAAAAACAAAATGTTACTTCTCTAGATTGTATGATTAAACTATTTGTTATAGTTATTTAAAACCTAGTTCACAGTTATTGTCATTTCAAGCAAGGTTACCTTCTTGGTACATCACAAAGTGCAAAAATGTTATTATTTTTTTGTAAATGTAGGAAAGTGCATTGTGGGACAGTGCAGTGCATTGTCGTGTATTCAGAACTATTGCTCAAGCCATATTATTAGTTAAGTGTGTGTTTGCAATGTGTTCGCATGTGTGCAAATATTAAATAAAGCATTGTTGTATACTGATTCTGGGGATATACCCTACCTCCTTTATTCAGCCTATACTTCAATCTCTGCATGCGGGATCAAGCAGTTGAAAAGGAAAGTTTGGTGTCCTACCAGTATTGACAAATTCAGCACTTAGGGCCTGTTTGACTAAAGTGCAAATTCACCTGTTGATTTCACCTCACTACATAGTCCCGAATTAACTTCTCGTTATTGACTAAGCAGTGAATAGACCTGTCGAACAAGCAGATAGCAATGAATGTAGTCAGATGCGTTGTGTGGCATAGTCAGATGGATAGAAGTACAATGCAGAGCCCTGCCACCAGCCCTCCAATTCCTCACTCTGATGTGGTGAAGTCAAATGGGTGAATTTAGACCAGCACACCTAATTATATTCGCTCCTTCAACACAGTTTAGTCAATAGTAAAAGTATCTGTTCATGCACACACAAAGTGATGCAAAGTGCTCCATAAGATCGCAACAATCGTTGTCACCCAAGTTGCTCTTGAATTTACCACATCACAGAGTTTACTCAATAAGCAAACATGGGGAAGTAGTGAATAGATGTGAATTCAGAGCTTTACATGACTATTTGGCCCTGCAGTCAGGAAGGCCCTTAGTGTGGTTACATGCACCCATAACAAAAAAACAAATCAAACGTGTTAACCTAGTGATTGTCACAAATCTGTAGGGTGAGAGTTCCATGAACTATTAGCATGAACACTATTGTAAAGCATTAGAAGCATGATAATAGAAATATAGTTATGTGCCTATCACTACAGTGAATGTAATAACAGGACCCAGCTGTCTAGTTACTTGTGTTATACTGTTTCCAGTTGATTATTAATTCTAGTGGAAAAATGGTCGTAGCAACCTTTGCCATAAGCTGAATTAAGCCTTCTTTATCTGTAGAGGGCAGCACCTCCATCATTGTCCCAGGCCTTTTGTAAAATGTGAATAAAAAGATAAAGGGGTCACACACAGCATAATGTATATAACCCAAAATAATTTACTAAGCGGTGTTACAGTGTACACCAGAACAACGTTTCTGGGGATATACACCCCCCCTCGTCATGTTCCAGAAGCATTGTTCTGCTGTACACTGTAGCACCGCTCAGTAAAATATTTTGGGTTATATACTTTATGTTGTGACCTCTTTATCTTTTTATTCACCTATTGGACTTTAATTAAGGGGGTTTATTCTCTAAAATCTGAATTGCTGCGTAAAGGTGTGAATTTGCCAGCTTAAAGACAGTCGGAATAGACTGCTACTGTCACAGTCGCATCTTTATAATGAGACTATTGTTGCAGTTGCGATTTTTCCATGGAAATATTGTGGCAGTCGCGACTTTACGATGGGAGAATTGTCGCAGTCGCGGATTTGCTATGGGAATCCACTGAGAATTCAACAGTTGAATTCGATCTTTAGAGAATAACCTCTGGAGTCTTTGCCTGGCTCATTAGGGGTACTGCACCACATACACACTTTATCCTTGGTGTGTATTTGAATGTATCTTTTACCACTTCTTTTGTACAATGTGCCATTTCAGTGTCAGAATATGGTGACATAAATTAATCTTTATGTATCAATAACAGCTGAATTAAATAGAGCAACAAAACATAGCAGGTTCTGTTCTCTCCATATTCTTGCCAACAGATGGCACTGCTCAGGCAGACTTTAGCAGCTGCAGAATTACAGTTCCGAGTATCTTTGATGCAGAACAGCAGTTCCCAGTAACTCCCGGTCACTAATGCTCCTGCTTATAACTAATTAATTCATCACTGAGGGGCACATATATATTATATACAGTATATATATATATATATATATATATATATACTGTATATATTAGGGTAGAGTGGTCGTATTAGTCCGCAGATGCAAAACTTTGTGATATCATTTTTATTGGACTGACAATCATTTTAAATAGATGAGCTTTCAAGAGATCCATCCTCCCTTTATCAAGTCAAGTATTGCTTGATAAAGGGAGGACGGATCTCTCAAAAGCTTGTCTATTTAAAACGACTGTTGGTCTAATAAAAAAAGGTATCACCAAGTATTGCAATACTCATTTAAATATACAGTATATATATATATATATATATATATATATCAAAATGTGAATTGTCCTTTATGTGTGAATTTGTGACAATTCACAAATATTGAAGTGGCAATTCACTAAGCGCTGTGGCACGAATCCACGGATTTGATTTTGCCAAATGAAAGTAGTGAATTGGGGGCTTGCAGCAGAATTGCTATTTTATTCAAAAGGTTTAGAAAATGCCAATATAAGCTAAGGAAATGCACTGCCAGTGAGACACCCAGAGTGCCGTTAGCCTGGGCTTGTTTTCTTTCATGAGCATTTTTTTATTAAGTTTTTATATTTACATATTGAAGCTGAATTTTAACATGTCAGTGACATAAAAGTTGAACAAATAATGCATTGCAGTCATAAATTAGTGGGCATTGTTGAAAAAATTGCTTAAAAGTTATAACATTAGTTTAAATCTACATAAAGAGATGATTAATATAATCATAGAGCAATCAGCTATGCAGGAGTACCCCACAGCATGATGTACAGTATTACCGTGAAGGAATAGTCTTTCTAGCTGTATCATTTGCTAATGTCAGGAAAGATAATAAAAAAACAGTTTATTAGTCTATGAAGTTTTCTTTTTAAGTTTATCTAATTATGTCATCCATGGAAGCCAGAGCAGTTCTCCCTTGCACATTTTTTTGTTTTAAACTATATGTTATCATTCCATCTTCTTGATTCAGTTAACTTTCCTTATTAGCACCTCTGTTTTCCCATGAAGCTCCAAGTATAGTTCTAACTGTTTTAATAAGATTATAAGGTTATTATAAAAAAAAAAAAAAGATTCTTGCACCAATCACATGGCACCATGGAGTGAGAGAATAGGAATGGGAGAATTATTCCAACATTGTGTGTTTATTCATGTGATAAATTCTATCCCAAACATAAAAGCCAGTAGGGAGAAGTCTTCTCTAGTTGACCACGGCAAACCAAAAACTTGGCCAAGCCCAGTTAAATATTATAAATATACAATTTTATATCTGTTATGGTATTCAGAGGGAATCCTGACTAATCCCTTGAAATGGGGAGAGGAAAAAGGAGCTGGGTTAAAAAAACTACAGTGAGGTAATTTTGTAGTGTTCATTTGTGGCCAAGTCAGGATTTAAGCAGATCTGAGGGCACAGGTGCCTGTATGTGATTGACAAGCCCATGCTGCAACTGTCTTTCCATGGATGACATCACTAGTTAGGAGGAACAAGGAGGTGGTACAGATACTGGCCAGTAAGAGAGTCTGCTTCATGCTGGAAGCAAAAAGAGATTATCACCTCATACTTTGTAACATTTTATTTTTTTTTTTACCCTTTACTTTTTTGTAGAGTCTGAAACAACGTTTATTTGCTGACTGAGATTTTATTTCATGATCATTTTGCTCGTGGTTTACTCCCGGAAGCAAACAGTGGCTTATAATGAAAATTAGATAAAAAAGAAAAAATAGGATGTGAAAGAGAATTTTTGCTGTGCCAAGTAAGGTCTGAAAAAACAGTTCCTTAATGTGGTGAATTGTGATTTTTTTTTAAATTTTATTGGAAGACCTCTATGGCAATAAATCAAATTAGAATTCATTACAGCAGATTAAAAAAAAAACCATAAAAGCACTAATCATTCAATGCAATCAGAGTGGACTTTAGGGAACCATCTCTCCTGAGATGCAGACGACGTATTTATTGACTTGTTTACTGTAGACATAACATATTCAGTTTCTTAACCCGCATGAACAACATGTTTCTTAATTTCAATAACAAACTAATACGGGTCTTACATATGCAATGAATTCATAATAATTTACTAACCAATTACTCAGAAAACGAGAAGCCGACACAATCTACAATCGAAGGTACACGCTAACAAAATGAGAAGAAGTTGAGGAGAATGAGCTGATAAGTAAAGCCATTAATGTGCTAACAAAGTGACTTGCTGATTCCAATTACCGAATCCGAGGCCTGTGTGCAGCCAGCAAAATAACAGAATGTGCAGGCGCAATGCGATCCAGTGGCCTCAGTTCAGTTTATACAGTACCTTGCAATGAGCATGCTACTGAATACTCAGCACCTGCACACAATAAATTATCTCAAATGTCCAAGGGCCACTGAAAATGAACTCATGGAAAGGAACCATGTCTCTCCAAAAAGGACAGCTTGTATTTCCTGATTTACTCTGTGTATCATTATCAAATAGCCATTATATTATCTCACAATGAAAAAATCAGGATGCAGAAGATTTGCACTGGTTATCTACTTAACACAAACTGTTATATTTGCTCCATCCACTGTCTATTAATGAAGCCGTGGAAGTGAGCATTGATGCTCCCTCTCTGTTTGAGTTCAATTACAGTACAGAATCTCAGGTCATTCCATAACTTGATCCTTCCTGTGTCTTTGCCAGCAGTGCTTAATCCTGCATTTCAGCACCCCCAAGCATCAAGCCAGGTTTTGAAGATCCCTAGAGATAGTTTAATAGGTCTCAAAACAAGTGTGTGTATTTGTGTGTCTACATTCAGAATTGGGACACTTGTAGAACCGAATATTCAATGGAAATTACTACTGATTGTTGTTGTCTATACCCCCCTGTATTGCACACATGCCTCAACATGAAAGAAATGGCCTCAAATGCCCAAATGCCACAATTTATTTAATAATAGCACCATTCCTTTCAAGGCATCCAATAGAGTTAAAAATCTTAAAAGTTACAGGCTGAACAAAGTGAGAAAAAAAATTAATGATGGTTATATGCCTATGGACAAATGGCATCATTTATCTTATTTATAGTACACACCCTAAAAAGGCTTGTACTCACCAGTTACAGCTCAGTATTGTTTAAGATTAAGGTGTTTTGGTAAAATAATATATGGGGACTAAGGCTAAGTACAGCATTTTGGAACCATATTGAATCCTCATTAATATGCTAATGAACACTGACACATATTGTTTGACTGGTTAGGCAATGTCACATGGTCCATTAAACTGTGAATATCAATGAGGCATACACTCAGTGCTGGTTTTCACACATGCTCAGTAAGAAGCCAGTGTCCAGGACAACAACTTTCTCAGAATTGAGATGAGCTGAAATGCTACAAAGGCTGACATGTACAGTACATGTGAAATAATGCATGCAGAAAAAGCAAAAATAATGAAGTAGGTGGCTTGTAAAGGGAAAGACTATGAGTTTCTTGTGTTGCTGGCAGGTTGGCTAAATAAACAAATATGATTTATTAGGAGGCTTTAATTCTACCTTTATGTGTCAGGTTATATTGTTAATACTTTGAGAAAAGAATTAAACATATTTTGCATGTTGCAATATTGTTCCTAGATATATATAACGTATGTATATACAGTAT
>WMED01023307.1:0-11476 GCA_019650415.1 Pipa parva
CTCATGCCAAGGGAATACTCTGTTGGCCTTGTTACTGCCAGTGGAACTGGGTTAATAATGAATGTCTAAATGAATTAATATTTAGGCATTCAATAACACAAAACTGACTGTAATTAAACTATAAATTTTTACAAGAATTAACTTTCACTCAGAGAGCCTCTAAAATGGATTCATTGGACAAAACCCTCACAGAAACACATTACTGAGAGGTTTTAAAAAACAATTAGTTAGCATAATTTGTCAGTTAGGATAATTTTTGATTATACCCAAGCTGGCTGCTTGAAATGTAAGTGTAAACTCCTAACATGGATTCAAAATTCAGGTTATTCACTAAGGTGCGAATTCGACTGTCCAATTCGCAAAAAGCAGATTTCCATAGCAAATCTGCTACAATTTCCCCATAATAAAGTCAAGACTGCGACAATATTCTCATTATATAAAGACACAACTGCGACAGTAGCAGCTTATTGCGACTGTCTTTATCTGGTGAATTCGCACCTATAGGCAACAATTCGGACTTTAGTGAATAACCCCCTCATGCTGTAACAGATAAACATTCACATTAAGGGGGTTATTGGATAAAGTCCAAATTGTTGCGTAAAGGTGTGAACTCGCTAAAGATGGTCACAATAGACTGCTACTCGCGACTTCATTATGGGAATATTGTCACAGTCGTGATTTTAAAACTGTCACGGTTGCGGATTTGCTATGGGAATCCGCTGTTTGAAAATTTGACTATAGAATTCTCACTTTAGCCAATAAGTATATAATTCCATACACATCAGAATGCATTAATGCAAGCATATGCTTTCAATTAATATTTTTGTACATACCTGGTGGAATAAATCCTTGTGACATCACCAGTGTCACTGACAGTGCTGTTAACAAATTAGTAAAAAAGAAATATAAATACTTTGCATTGATAACACATTGTAACATTTTATCATTTTTTTTCTAAATTCGGCTTATTAGAGAATCTTGACTCACCCAGTCCCACGCACATTACAATAAATGCTCTTGAGGACATTCTGATCTAAGAAAGGCAGATCACATCACAGTCAAAACATACGTTAAACTCTCAGGTCTTCAATGATCGTGGATTCGTGATCAATAGAAACTTACCTTGTTCGGTATTAGGATTTCACTCTATGTGGTGCTCTGTAGAGATGTATCCAGGTCTACAAACATCTAATGAAAGTTCAAGCATTTATAGGAAACTAGAAAGGACAATTATCATTTAGAATTTAATTATATAACCACAAATTAACACTTACAACAGTTAATTATTGAGGTTTTTTCAGCCAGTGTTGTTTTGCTGTTGCCTTGTTGCTTTATGATTGTAGAGAAGATTAATTTGGGGTTACACCTTTATTTTAAGCAGATTAAACATGCAGAGAGATCATGACGCAGATTTAGCCCAACACATGATCTATACTGACAATGTTATTGAATTATATATTCCTAACTTTTTATTACAATATTAGATTTTTATGCTGATTTGTCAGATACATTAGGCAAGTCATGAAATCATCTCTACATTTATGGACCCGCACCATAATAACACAAAACAATAAAATAAAATGAAAGACGATCCAAAGATTTTTCATAAAAATTAATATTCAGCTGTAACTAATTCATTGTTACAAATCTCTGTTGCCCCTTATATATCCGTGTTAATGCCCCTGATCTTGTTTATTCTAGTCAGCCATTTAATTAAACATCATTTAAAACAATACAAATGCAAACCGATTAGCAGTAAATTGTCTTGTTTCTGCAAGTGATAGTTATGAAAAATGTGCATAATAAAGTTTGGAACATTGTACAATTGGTTATGTTTTCTTAATTCAATGAATTTTAGCACTTGTACTGGTTTTTATGGCTACAACTGCACCATTGGTGGCCTGGTCAAAATGGAACAAGTTATGGTACTAGGTTGACCTGATCCTTGCATGCAACCAACCAATTTCAATGAGACAGAAATAAGTGCAGTCAGCCTCACACCATGATGGTGTAGGGATTCACCTATAAGGGTTAGGGTGAAGTATGAGGCTGTGGGATGGGTCTACAGGGACTTGGCGCAAGCTTTTCCTAGGGAACGGAGTCAAAGGAACTTCCTGACCTTTATCATTAACCCCTGCAAGGGGCTGTGGACTTTGCTGCAGAGAATCCCCAGGTCGCAGCCCCTAGGTTAGCTGTCCACTTGTGGATGGGATAAGCAAAAAGATGTAGTCAGATAACGAGTCCAAAAGGTCGAGGCAGGTGGTAGGTAGTGTGGTCAGGTCACAAGCAAAGGTCAGGGCAAGCAGAGAACAAGCGGTATCTAAAAACAGGCCGAGGTCAAAATTCAGAAACAGACAGAATTCAGACAATGAACAGAACCAAGGAACAAGCAGAGTAGTTCTTTAATCGGGCACTGGAATCCAGGAATGGTTGCCCTATAAAGTCAAAATGTCAGAAAAACAGCCGTGACAGAAATGACACGACTGCGACAGAACCACGGTGCATTTTCACAACTGCGAAAGAAGAATGTTGGTGCATTTTCGTGACCGTTATGGAACTGTGTTGGCTTTTCATGAAGGAACCATGCGAACTTTATGTAACTGTTGTGAAGCCTGGCGAGAAGCATTCCTGACAGATGGGTTGCATGTGGAGGATTGTCTTATGGTTATTAGCAAGAAAACCCAACCAGTATCAGTGGAGAGGTTCCATCAGTAGAGAAGTCCCATCAGTAGAGAAGTTCCATCAGTAGAGAAGTTCCATCAGTAGGGAAGTTCCATCAGTAGAGAAGTTCCATCAGTAGGGAAGTTCCATCAGTAGAGAAGTTCCATCAGTAGAGAAGTTCCATCAGTAGAAAAGTTTCATCAGTAGGGAAGTTCCATCAGTAGAGAAGTTCCATCAGTAGAAAAGTTCCATCAGTAGAGAAGTTCCATCAGTAGAGAAGTTTCATCAGTAGGGAAGTTCCATCAGTAGAAAAGTTCCATCAGTAGAGAAGTTCCATCAGTAGAGAAGTTCAATTAGTAGGGAAGTTCCATCAGTAGAGAAGTTCCATCAGTAGAAAAGTTCCATCAGTAGAGAAGTTCCATCAGTAGAGAAGTTCCATCAGTAGAGAAGTTTCATCAGTAGAGAACAAAGCCGAAAAATCTTCCATTTAAGGAGACATGTGTGGATGCGCTGGTGAGAAGTTAAACATAAAACAAGGGAAAAAATCCCCTAGTGTGATACCGTTTGGACACAATAAAAATGACAATGAGTGATCAGACCTCTAGTGATCAATGCACATAAGGATGTCCATGAATTGTGACACAGTTTATCAGTGCTTATGACAAACACTATGGCCTTTTAATGTGCTGACAAAAACTGTATAACAGTATATCGTGCTGATTTTGTACTGTTAGCAAGGTGCTTGGTTGGACAATAAGCCCCCCTAATCGGTATGCACTCACCAGAATGTGCAATGGATTGGGCACTGTAATTAATGAGTACTTCTTCCTTCCACAAGTTGTGGCGCCACATTAAGGTAAGAAATGCAGCGCTTCGTTAGTAAGACCCGGATTCATCCAAGGTAACAGTCAAAGTCTCTCAACGCATTTCGCCACTGCAAAAAATGGCTTCTTCAGCAGATAAAGTATGTTTGTGTCCGTTTTTAGCATTTAAATCACTTCATGGAGCGTTCGCACACCATTTCCTGATGTGCGCGATGACGCTAAGCGTCATACGTCGTGACGTCAGTTGTCTTAGCCGTTCCCAGATTGATGCGTTCAACTATGCGTTCCATGTGTGTTTCCTGTAGTGCGCTTGTGTACAGTCTGTATCAATGTGAAAATGTAGGAATAGCCGTTGCCAGAGTTGTAGGAGATTGCTGCTAGAGTACACAATACATGTCCTAATGCTAAGACTATTGTTAATATATTTGGAAAAGATAAGACGGCATGTACGCTATCAGAATTCTTAGAATGAAGGATAAATACATAAATAAATAATCAGTTAAGTGAACAGTCATGATAAGAAATATAAGGCAAAAATACAAATACAAATCAATGAATACAAATCCAATATGTAAGTACAAATAAACACATTCCATAAACCACTATAAATATCAATTTATTCTTCAAATGCTCATAATAAATTCCAAATATTATATTACACTCAGAGTCTATTTAAATGTATAAACTGATAAATTGATAAATTGTTATAGTGAGAAGGACCTGATACTCTAATGCATGTATAATTAAAAACTTGAATTTTATTTGTAAAATTATTAAAAAATATATCTAAACTGAAAATGCCTAGAAGTAATCAATATCAGGATACCGTTGTGTTCTCAGGTTCATGGTAAAATTAAAAAATAACAATTTTTTTGCACAACCATTAGTGGAAATGGAAGAGGGAGATGACCGAGACTATGAAAGGAAATTTGATGTAAAGTGGCGATGTCCGGATAACCATACTATAGGACTCGTGGCTGAAGGATTTAAAATTAAAAGACAGCCAAAGACATTTATAAATCCAAAGAACAAGGAACGTACAGATAAAAATTACCCTATTTTCAATAAACCCCATACTTCCAACCAACACCAACATCATATTACGCATAATGACAAAAGGGATAATCTGGACACGGATCCAGATACTCCAGACGTTGAAATTCGGGATTTCATCAGTAGAGAAGTTTACTTATTATTCCCCTCAAGTACAATCCAGGGCTTAGGAAAGTACAATCCAGGGCTTAGGAGAGTACAAAAGTCAACAAAGTTTCTCCAGTGATTTCAGTCTCTAGGCTACTATAAAGCAGGTATCTTCCTTCTTCTTTGTCATTGGACTAAGTGTTTTTGATTCTGTGTAAGATCCATAAGTAGAGCGATGTAATTTAACCACTACAATGGCCATGATGGAAATAGTTACTGTACATTTATATTTTCAGCTTTTTTCAGCATTAACGTTGTGATTTGCATAGGTTTTTGTTTTAAAGAATTATGAGAATTGTATGAGCAGGACAGGTAAAAGTACACCATTACATGATGGATATCTTGCTTAATGAGGAACTACAGTATACTCAAAGGCTATTTTTTGTTATTTTGATACAAATCTACATTTACGGGTCACTTCTTTAGAGAAAAGACAAAGAATACATGTTATAGCTTAAAACAGGGAAATGCTTTCCAGCAGATGCGTACAGTGAATATAGTATTATCATTTAAACATGCATGAGATAGATACAAGGTAGTTTTAACAATATAAGAACATTCATTCCACTGGGCAGACTGCATGAGCCAATTGTTCCTGCAAAGTCTATGTTTCTAGGTTTAATCTATTAACATCTTCTATTTTCTTTGGCGAACCAGATGCTCCTCCCTGAAACCTTTTATATTTGACCTCATTCCAACCAGGATCCTCAACAGACACGGGTCTCCCACCATCTACTTGAGCTGTCCCTACAAACAGGTCTACATCGACATAACCAGGAAATTATTATGTGCGGTATTCCGATTGATTTGCGATCGCGCTATCACAAATCGAGCGCATTTGCGATCGTGCGATCGCAAATCGATCAGAATACCGCACGTGTGGTAAAAATACCGCACGTGTGGGCAGAAATTTACTTCGGGCGGACTAAATCCGCCCTTAGTAAATTTTGCCCCAAATGAGAATGACTCCCACTGTGCTATATAAATGACGATACCATAGAGAAAGTGCTCTGCCATACTGAAAATAAACAGTGTGTAGAATGATATCATATGGGAATATTTCCCTGTGATAAATGAAGAATGGGTGAATTTAACCGTATCACTGGTGATGAATTAAATTGAAGAAAGGAGGGATATTTATCACCCCTCCTAATAAGGAGCACTCACTAGAGAGTGCTAAAGATAAAGCACTCCACAAAATATCCACCTGATGGGCTTATTGTAGAAACTCCAATCGATCTCCGTAATCAGGACACTGGATGCCATACAGAACATAGGACCATAGTGCAGCTCCGTGGATATTAAAAATTGTTTAATAAACATAAAAATATCCTCACAAACATGGGATGATATAAAGCCAAAATCAAATGAAATGGATGTCTCATTTTTATTTTTTAATTATTGTCTATGGTGCTGAAGGTTAGTAAGTAGAAGTACTGTACAAGCATGGTAAGATGGGGGCAGTTACATGAACATCGTAGTAATGACTGCCAGTATTATGGAGTAAAATGCATTTGTTTTATAAAAGGTGGTAATGTGATTAATAGAAGGAAAATGCAGAGTCATAAATCACCCAAAACAACATGTAGAATTAACAGGTCAATTATTATATCATCATCACTGCAATGGCAAGTGACATGCGTAGTAACCAGAAAGTGGTGGAGCAGGTTCCTTTTGATTTAGAACCAGACCAATGAGTAGTCCTCCTTAGTGCACAGAATTGTCTGTAGGATTTCTCTACTGACTCATTATGAGTATGTGCAGAGTGTCATTCTAGGAAACTACCATTGCTGAGAAGGCCTATTGTGTTTTATTATGTTTTAAATGGATAGCTACTGAGTATCAGTACTATTAAAACATATACACATATTTACTATAACAGACTTGTGGGGTTATTGGCTAAAGTGAGAATTCGACTGTCAAACTCTCAAACAGCAAATTCCCAAAGCAAATCCACGACTGCAACAATATTCCCATGATGAAGTCATGACTATCCATCTATTGCAGGCATCTTTAGCTGGCAAATTCGCACCTTTATGCAACAATTCAGACTTTAGCCAATAACGCCCTTCATGTTGGTTTGATGGTTCATCATGTTTCATTTCTCCTATCTGCTCCTGTTTTCCCTAATTTTGTTCTTTCTCTTGTTTTCTTCTTTTTTTTCTAATTACATTATATGATTTATGCTCCAATATGATTCACCTGTACAAGTGCTTCATACTATTTATTTAACCAGAACTACCGGGGTTTTCATTTCAACTTATGTAGAGGACCAGTACAGCAAAATACTAATATCCCCTACTTTACTGGTAGTCCTGCTAAGTTAAGTGACAGATGGTGGTGCCACCTACATAATGGGGATGCCTGTGTTTGGGTATGCATCATGATGGCACATGTTGTAATGTCAACTCATGGCCTGTATTGAGCTTCGTGAAGATCTGGGAAGGTCTATTTTCCACTTCTGCTGCCCCTGAGGCTTAGAGAGCCTGATTTTGGTGTCAGGAAGCCTCCATTACTGCTAATTATATGTGAAATGCCTTCTAATCTGAACAAGGAACTTGCTGTGATGGGAATCCCAACCCCCCAGGAGTCTGTATATGGGAGTCCAGCCTCCTATCTCATCCTAAAATCAAACCAACCTCCAAAGAGTCAGTTCTACAATAGGATCTCTAAAAGAACATGGCAAGAACCAAATATCCAGCAAGTGATTTTAAGTGCCCTGGGTTGGTTTTCTATAGGGGGAACTTCTTGTTATAGGTACATCTTGATGAAGTATTGTGTCTGCATCTCTGCTACTGCCTGATCTGCTTCTACCTAATTTTATCCTACAAATTCTATTGATAAAGTGTGTTTTGATGTTTTATAACCAAAGTCCCTGGCATCCATCTGACCAACTTATTAGAAATATTCCATGCTAACTCACAGAGTATAAGTCTATCTGTGCTATGCTACATTTTACCGTATACATACGTAGTTGCAGGGTGGATTTAATGCCCTAAGTAAACCCATGAATACATAGCTGCATCATAACGCGCCTGTTGTACACCTCTTGTACACAGATCTCAAGATTAAAATGTTATAAGATTAGATTTCTTTAAGGAACTCTTTCTTATTTCTGGAAAACATATGTTTACAGAAATTTCAAATAATTTGATACAAAACATTATATAACATTAGGGAACAACAAAATAATTCAGGGCAGTGATGCCCCAGGTATGTGACTATACTGGAAAAGATTAGAAAATCCATCTCTGCACAACAGAAACACTCATACTGGGTGGTGGTAAAATACTGGGTGGTGGCACTAAATTTGGGCGTCTCTAGGAGAGATGGCAAGTGTCCAGGAAACAGAAGGTTAGACTGTACATATTTTATTAATTAATGATATAAATTATGGGTCTCGTTTAGAAAGGAAGGGCATATAAATGGAATATATACAGGTTCGGTTTAGTTTGAAGAGAAATCTGCATATTTGCTTTTTTTTTTTTTTGAAGAGCAAGAACCTATAGTCCGGTTACTCTAATCAGTCCAATAACATGTCATCCAGAAATAATAAATAATACTCCCTGCTAGTAAATGAAAATGTAAAATAGTGTATTTATTGTTTTAACATCCAATCATTTATTCATCGATCCCTATATATTACTTATGGCAGCTTTGGACTGAGGCCAGGGGGCTGTGGTCCAAGTAAAGTCTTCTCCTCCTCTGCAGTTGATTTATTTTTGGGTTAAGATAACTTCACCCATGTCTACTTAACGTTTTATGAAAATATATTTGGGAGGAGAGAGAGACAAAGCTTTCATTTTCCTGCGGCACTTGGACAAGTCACGTTGCAGCTTAGAAGCATTTTTTTGCTTCAGCAGAGAAATGAGACGAACTAAGGGAATTGCATGACCCACTGAGCTCTGGGAAGACCTAGAGATTTCTTGGTGGTCCAGTCCAACAATAGTAGGAGGGAACCCTTAGTACAGGGTGAAAGAAATAATAACACATAGTAACTATCTGTCACTGACATGTGCTTCCAGCCACAAAAGTATTTATCAAGTCATAGGCCATAGGACTGGGAAGAGCTGCTGCACTGCAACATTTGGATTAGCAACAACTGACAATGTGTAGCCAAAGTATAGTACATACTGAACATTACACAAGTCACAATGCAAATGGCCTTACATAAACAGAACACCACATAGTGTTCATTTGTGAAGCTAAAATAAGTAGTGAGAATTTCCAAGTAACAATGCATAGCAGCCATGTTTCAGGTTATAATGATAGACACCATTTATAAACCACTGAAGAGCAGAGAAAGTGAGGTTTGTGTTTTTTCTGACCTTCCCTCACCTATCCACTCATCTGGCTAAACGCTTACATTTTCATTCTTTCTGAGTTGGGTGATTTACCAATAAGTCCATCAGCTGCCAAGAAAGAGTCAATTAGCAGCAGCCCAAAGCTATGAAACTGCGAAGTCATGTGCCCTTTGGACGGCCATCTTGGAAAATATAAGTCTGTTTTACTAACATTTCCTTCTTCTATCTGGGACCTATGATTTCCAGTTACAATAGTTGATTCATGGTCTAAAGATGTGATCAAAAACAAGAGGGTCACTACAGTCTTAGAGACACAGTTTTATTCCTTTCTATCCATAACACCTGCTTTGGGGGAAAGAAGAAGTTATTGTGATTATTATTGGAAACATACAGAAATGTCATACTTTCAGACGTATTGAAAGCAATGATTAAATATATAATAGGAATAAGGACTTATGGGCATTTTCATTTGTTGGTATTGCTGCCTGTTTAAGTATGTGTCGCGCTATAGTAAATGTCTGCTACTAGTAAACAAGTGGTATCAAAGGATTCCCTCTTCTCTCTTCTGTGTCTGGTTACAATGACTTTTCTGTCTCTAATTTTGCTATAGATTTGTCAGAACCCTCTATAAATTCATGTACTTGGAATTTTGTTGCAACTGTAAATAAGCATATTCATTTATTTTCCAACCAACCCAAAATAGCGGATCACTCTCTAGGACTGACATTTAAAGGGGAAAGGAATCAGCATTATACATAATCTCATATTCTCGCCCCTGTCTGAGTAGTTATACTCTTCACTTTTAAGGCATTTAATAAGTTATGATACACTTGTCCTACATAAAACAGCATTTACTCCAGTTGGTATATTATAGACTCCTGCCATACATTGTAAGCTCTAGGGGGCAGGGAAATCCAACCTCTTGTGTCAATCACAACCTAGCATTTAATTTGATGTATCCTTGTGATATTTTACTTGTATTGTTTAATGCACTTTTCCCATGTCTGTACTGTACTTATACTGCTGAATTGTACAGTGCTGCGTAAATTTGTGGCGCTTTATAAATAAAATACTACATACGCACATACTATAGTCAAGATTGGAGTTTAAAAATCATGTGCTTTTATTGTAGAGTGAGTAGAATACAAGTAGATAGCGGCTCTTGTTATCTATAAGGCACTGAATCCTCTAAAGTAGCCAGTGAAAGGACAGAAGATTGGAATACATAGAAGATATACTCATCAACATGGGTAATCATTTATAGAGGTATAACAACCAATCAGAATTTGTCTTTTACAATTCTACTACCCCATACCAGTGAATGCAAAGGGCGAAAGTTATAAAATTCAAAAAGGCTGATTTCGGCCTTTTTGAGTATATCCCCCTCGAGATCTCGGCCGTTTGGTTGGTAAAAATCAACCGATATTTTTCAATCGATTTTTACGACAGAAACTTTTCGATCGAGTTTTTTTTTTTTATCGGATTTTTCCAGTGAAAAGGTAGCCATACACTAATAATGTAAAGTATGGTGACCTTTCCATCGAAATACTCGATCGAAAAGTTTTGAAAAAATATCGATCCATTTTTACCGATCGAGCTGCCGAGATCTTGCGGGATGAACTCGAAAAGGCTGAAATCGTCCCACAGTTGACAAATACCCCTTTATAAAGTCATATTACGTGTTTTCGTTAGTGTTTCTGTCCTTATAAAAAAAAAACAGACTGGATTAGCAATGAATAAATGAATTAAAAGAGCACTTCAAAGCGCGGATCCCACATAGCGGCTGAGAAACACATAATAATTGTCGCAAATACAACAGAATATATTAATATCATGGGAGTGATCACTGTTACAAGTTAACCTTTACAGTATTACTTGATTCCTAAGCGTTTGCATTCTTCTGGAAAAAGGCATCCACCTCTTTCACGTCTAAAGCTCGCAGAGCAGTCACATCTCACCCTGCAGTGTTTATTACATGTTGTAGATATCTTCCCAGCGCAAGTGCGTTCTTTGCAAGGTTCGCTACACAGTTCATACGATTCACGCCTCTTGCACATGAGGCAATCCCTTTCAGCGACACATCTGTTTAGCTTCACGTGTTCTAGTACATATCCGGGCATGCAAGCGCACCCAGGAACGCACCCTCCTTCACAGGGAGCATCTGGACCTCCGCAGGTCTTTAAACACGGCTTACATTTGTAAAATGTCTGGTTACGCCCACAGTGCTCAAAATGTCCGTGTCCTGATTAACAGAAAACAAAATAAAGATTAACATTAATGTTTCTTAGCAATTTATTTTAATTTTGAATCAAAAGCAAAATATTAAACAAAATACATTGAAAAAAGTCCAAGGAGCCTCTATACATAACGTATAGTCTTTTATCGTGCTTTTTAAATGAAGGGGCAGAAATGAATTGGCGCAAATTCACATAATATTCACTTATATACAGTTAGTGGCACATTGTGAGGATGAACTAGGGACAGGGA
>WMED01023308.1:0-10928 GCA_019650415.1 Pipa parva
CCCCCCCCCCCCTCCTTAGCCATCTCCCTACCTGCAGCTCTTTGGGCTGGCAGTCTCTGCTAGAGCACTAAAGCAGAGACAGCCGGCTCAAGGAATAAGCAGGTAGGGAGACAGGAGGCGGGCCGGATGCGGCCCGCGCGCCGCCCCTTGCCCAGGTCTGATCTAAGTGTTTGTGTTTCATCACTAACAGGAGACCCTGGAAACCAGTGTGGTAGGAGTGACTGCTCCTTTTTAAATGGTGATCCATGAGCAATTTTAAGAAAATAGACAGAGCTTAAAGGAACAGTCCAAGCAAGAAAAAAAAACATTTATTTATGGTAATTACCAACTTTTATTAACTATAACATGATCAATGCGTCCTCCCTGGATGACATGCACGCTCACCCATGTGACTTCTAGGAAATGCCAATGAAGGGCTTCACTATGAGCATGGCTAGAGTGGAACACGCTCCTTAGATGGATCGCCTGATTCGAACTCCATAGAGTCACTGGCAGTGTTTGAAGATGGGTTATGCAGCACGGAAGTGCTGTATAGCACTTTTTTAAAGGTAAGAATTTTACACGCATCTAATAGAGGTGTATAGAATCATCTAATAGGGACTTAGGAGAATTAGGCAAAGGCTTATCGCCATGGGAGTGAAGCCCACTCTTCAAAGTGGTGAAACACGTCTGGTTCTAAAGGGAACATAACGCATCCATACCCTACTCTACCAGGAGCAAAATCATTCATGCTCACCATATAGACTGACTATAACTGCTGACTGGTAAACTATTATATATTAGGCGACGTTTTACATGACTATATGTGTATTTATTATACTTTAAGGGGGTAATTCAGGAAAGTCTGAACTTACCTGGCGAGCCTTCAATTCTCTTTGCAGAGACTGGTATGCACTCCCTTCTCTCCTGCATGCGGAGATCAGTGAATGCTTTAAAGGTATTCCAGTCTCACGACGCGATTCGAGTGGTCGCGAGGTGAGTCAAAGTGCCTTTAAAGCGTTCGCTGATCTCCGCGTGCAGGAGAGCAGGGAGCGCGTACCAGTCTGCGAAGTGAATCGAAGGCTCGCCAGGTAAGTTTGGACTTTCCTAAATTACCCCCCTAAATGAGCTATGAGAGTATTTATTTATACTTAAACATGGATCTGTCTCTATACATAGGATATGAACATATATGAATTGTGAATACATTATGCAACCCCTCTATAAGTTACAGTCCTGTTTAGGACAGATTTTAAGTGTTTTTATTCTTTCGTTCCAACTTTGCCTGATATCCACATAATGACAAAATAAAGTATTAGTGTGCACGTTATTAGAGGGTTCTGTTTTCCTTCTTATTTCTTAAATGCCATGGCAATCTACATAACTAAAATCACAAAGGCTGGTAATATAAATCAGCCCTAATGAAGCACATAAATCTATGACCTAGACATATAATTGCTGTGCTGATTCACATGGCAAGGAGCGTGACTACGATAATTATACCACCCAGAATTATAAGCCAACATTTATGATAAACGTCTGCCAAACCTTTACACAATTTACTAGCTGAACCAGATCGGATTGGTTTTGTGGTCGGAGACACAGAATTAAAGGGACACTAACACTAGAAAATAAAAATGGACGTTTGGATTAACACGACAGTTATTCACATGCAGCACTTGTAAAATTGTTATATTGGAAACTGAACTCCTCATTTTTTTTTATTTGTTTTTTGCTTGGGGTTGGTGGTTCTTCCCATTTCCTTATTGCTGGTGGTCACCATCTTTAATAAAGCGAGATTTCTGGGGCACTTCCTGAACCTGTATTTTCTAAAGCAGAGGTCCCCAACCGCCGGTCCGCGGCGCTGCTGACAGCTAGCTCTGCGGCCCTGCGCCTGGTCAGAGCACGCTCTTTGTGGATTGTTAGTGTTCTCTGCCATAGCCGTGACAGCTCGCAGCTCCCATCAGAGAACATTATGCAGGACGGGGCGGGGCATCGGGCAGGTTTTAGTGACGTGGCCGTCCAGCACAGCATGGACGGGGTGGGGCGGCAGGCTCTCCTCACTGACTCGCCCCTGGCAGAACATGTTATGTGGGGCGTGCCGGGGCTGCAGACTGGCCTCATTGACGCGGCTCCCGGTACCGGTGTACAGCAGCAGTGCTGTATACACCGAGGTCCCGCCAGCATCCCCCCCCCATATGACCAAAGCTCCACACCTGCCCCACCACCACCCCACCGGGCCATGGAAAACTGGTCTTGCTTAAAGCCGGTCCCTGGTGCAAAAAAGGTTGGGGACCTCTGCTCTAAAGTTCCAAACAAAAATGAGCATGGTAAGTGGGTCAGGGGTTGTGGGGTGGGGGTGGGGGGTGCTAGAGGGGACCCCAGTGTGGATCCTTCGGTCCTGGAGTGACTAGTTACACCACTGGTTGACAAAGTGGGGGTTTATTAACAGAAAAGATGTCTGCAACCACAAAGAAATACTAATCAGGAATTTCAATTTAAAGATGACATATTTACAACAGTGATGCAGTTATCGTTGAATAATAGTCATGTCAATACAAATGATATTTTTCTTATTTTTCTAGGGTGATTGATCCTTTATTCATCTGTTGGAATTCTGGGGAATATATATTATGTGAGGTTATGGGAAAACACTCAAACTCAAGGGCCCAGCTACATTACACAGGGGCTTATATCTCCTCTAATCAGATCCCTTAATTCACAATCTAGTAGGGATCTGATTGGAGGAGCTATAATGTCAATCAACATTTAGCCCCACCCCCCCAACCCAAGAAAGAAAAGACAGAGAGAAACGCTGTATAAAGGTACTTTTTTAAAAAAAAAACACATAATATATTTACAAAAACGTTTAGTTCATTAGATTAAATCTTTAAATGAAATATTATACTCTATAGACATATTTTAGTATTTCCGGACACACAGATTTCATATATAGTAACTATAAATACATTGGAAGCTTTTTTATGGTGTTACTTTACTTCCTTTTAACTATACACAAAATGTTCCCTGCAGTGTTAGTGGAACCCATGCTGCATGATGAATCCCTTCATTCTCATTTTTCAACCTTATCTTGCCTCTATTACTGTTTCTTTAAAGCAGTTGTTCACATGGGAAATAATTTTTAGTTGAATGTGTAAGTCTTGAACTGGTCTTTATTTTTTATTGATTTCAGTTTTGGTTTTATTTAACCCTTTGATTCAGAAAGATTTTGTTTTTGTTCATATTTGCATTTTAACTTGTCTTCTGGTTGCTAAGGTTCCATTAACCTATCAACCAACAGCGAAGGAAAGTCTTGGAAAAAAAATGATAGCCCAGGCCTGAACAGAATGATAAATCATAATAATAAAAAAATATATATATATATAAAATTCGGTCCCAATTCATTGAATAGCCCCTAGCATTTTAATACCTATTGTGAAAGAAACGACAGCTATTAGGAATGGCAGTATTATTACTGATTGATTTGATCTGGAGACAGGATAGTAGTAGGAAAGTGAAACAGCGAGTGATAGTTTTTGTGACAGAAGTGAAAACTGATCACGAGTTGTTGAAAGAGAAGTCAAATCTGGAGAAAACAGTAAAAATGCAGCGAAATAAAGAATATCCCAAGAAGACGAGATGTTGAGGGTTACTGTTTTTCATGAACTGAACACTAGGTGACACTATACCCCCTTGTAATTACATATAAGAACTAAAATAACTACTTATGCAAAAGCCAATGTTGTCCTGGGGACGGTGGGAAACCATTCTTGTTAAAAACAGGGGAATGGAGAATAAAGTTCCCTCCTTATCCAGTTACACAGGAAGGAAGCATTACAAGGAGACCAGCTTATGTGCTACAGGGGCCTCCCCTAATAAAAGGGTTGTTGATGGAGTGGGATGGGAGTCAGGAGGGTACTGCTGCTCCCATGTACCATTAGGCATAGTGCTAACTGACAGTCCTCATTGGGATGCCTGGTGCTGTGTAAGACTACTGGCTTTCCTTTAGCACAGATATGGTTAATCCTGGCTCACGACAGTAAACATGTGGCGCCAGTTTACTTTTCTGCGCTTTTGACTATTTGCTAGCTTGACTGATTTCATTGCGCCAGCTGCATTGATAATAAGTTGTGATTTCTTATCCCCAGATACCGCTAGCATTCTCTGTGTGCTGTATCTGGAATCCCTGGTCATTCTCCCCCTGATCCCATTGTAAAGTTGACTTTCATTCTACTGGTTTCAAAGTGCTCCTTAATGCTTGTCTGGTTTCCCAGAATCCTCAGTGATTCACAGTGACTTGCCCTCTGCTCAACTTTACTTATTGCTTTCCCAGCTTTACTTTCAGCTGCTTCATATTAATTTCCTTCCCAGCATCCTCAGTGGTCTTCAAGTGGGATTAACTCTCTGCAATCAGTTGCTATGAACTGCTGTTGACAACAACATAAGCCAAAACTACACAAAGAGTAAGAAATATGCATCCTTGTTCCTATGCTGAACCTACTGCAGCTATTCCCCTGCATGATACACTACTGGGTAAAGATACTCTATTCCTTCTGATGAACTAATGACTGCTAATATACTCTGCTGGATGGCTGAACATTCTGCTGTTGTTTGTGGTTACCTGTTGGATTCATGTAAATAGCTAACACATGGGAGAGAGAATGGGGTTAGCTGTATGGGGCATGCATTGTTTGTCTGGTAGAAAGGACAATTTGTAGATATTTGTGCTGAGGCTGTAGAATTAACTATGGCTGGGATGGTAGGTGCTTCATTTTCCTCTCTATGTTGGACTGTACTAGGACAAAGCTAATGTTGCTAAGCATGGGGCATTCTACTTGTTTATTCATTTTGCAGTACTTTGTGCCATTTCCTGTGCCTGCAGAGGCACATCTCAAACACAGGGGTACAAGAACATCAGGGAAGCAATGTTTGGCACATGCTGGGGTGGAAAATGCAGCCATGTACAAGCAGCATGCTATACTGGGACACAGGGACTGCACAACCCACAGGAACTCAGGATAGTCTCAGATGATAACATGGCCTTGCTCTCTGAACAGTGGGAACCTTCATCCTATCAGCCCACTAGTGCCCTCTTTGGAGCAGACCTAGGAACCCTGATAGTAGACTCTTATAGAGGCCCAGGTAATAATGATAAGACAACCAACAAAGAGCTTCCCATTCTCTTGTGGTGGATTGAGAACCCCTTCCCCCAATTCCCTGGAGACAATGAACGGATAGACTGTCCTCTTTGCTCATGCATGGTCACAAAGAACAAAAAAATCAAACTTCACAAAAGGACAAAATCTATCATCTTTTATGGGACAGATTTTTAGGGCCTATGAAACTCCTCTTCCCAGAATGCCCCACCAGAGTCTCCCATGAATAACTACATGCTTTCTCATTTATCAGGTATAAAGGCTTTGTAACTACACTGCTACTTTTAGAAGGGAGTCTGATTACCCTTTGGCTGCCAACCATAGGTTACCTACAGAACCCAGCTGTCTCCATCGCTGATAAAAACAGATGGCGGAAAAAATGGATATGCTCCTGTCTTGTATATGCAATCTCACTGCTATGTCCCATCAGGCAGACACAGATATGTGTGTAAAAGAATTCATGAAATACCGGAAGGTAATTAAATTCTTAATGCATTTCAGATTAGGTGGATGTGTAAATTCAGACTACAAATAAAAACACACCTGTTTGTTCAGCAACAGAAATGACTAATCAGCTAAGCATTTATCCTTTGTCGCTGGATTTTGTTTAAACTGCCATCTGCAGGTAACCAAATAAATTGTTAGCGAATTACAAGTTTTTTGATAAAGTGGTGAAAATTCATAGACTTGAGGGGGTTATTCACTAAAGTCCGAATTGTTGCGTATAGGTAAGAATTCGCCAGATAAAGACAGTCTCAATAGGCTGCTACTGTCACAGTCGCGTCTTTATAATGAGAATATTGTCGCAGTCGAGACTTTATTATGGGAAAATTGTCGCAACTTTACAATGGGCAAATTGTAGCGGATTTTCTATGGGAATCCTGTCGAATTCGCACCTTAGTGAATAACCTCCTTGAACTGGTGTTATAACCCATAGCAACCAATCGCCAGTTTGCTTTGATCATGTAACTGCACTTTGACTAATTTACTAAAGCTGGGGTTATTTATGATGTGGCACTATGAGCAAGTAAGATACTCTGCCATTCACTGTAGTGACAGATTTAATACTTTGCACATTCTTATCTATTTTTATACATAAGCCCCATTAATATCTGATTGTTTGCTATTAGTTACTGTATCAGTGTTCATTTGCACCTATGTCCCTATGTATCTTCTAAGCCAAAAAAGGGTGTCTGGACTGTATTATTCCTTTCTTCCTAGAGACGGGGAATCCTTTTAAATAAGTGCTTTTACTTGTAGTTACTTTACAAAGGGTTTCACAGTGTTATTTTACTGCATTTTACTAGCATTTTTAACACAACTGGCACAGAGCCATTTTGATGGAATGATCGTGTGCCAATAGCCACATCATAGCAATACATTTCATGTGATATAAGGGCATGTGACTGAATTCACATACATATGTCTCTCGTGAGATTAACATGTTACTACACAGAGGTGTAATTGTTAGCGCAACTAATCGCATTGCACCCAAGTCAGATATTGTTTCAACTCTTTCTGAAACTTGCATTTTATCTGCGCAGTGTTCCAGGGGCTGCTAATTATGAGATCACTCACAGCTACTGGTTACAGTGTGACTAACTGCATCATCATTGTATTAAGAAATTGAAAATGAAAAAGCCTAAGTTTTTCCCCACAAAGTGTGAAACCTGGGTGTTGCCAAACTGCATGCCCCAGAGCTCCCTTTACCAACCTGCATTACTGTTGACAGACACTTGCAGTTTTGTCTGTATGTGTTTTACAGCAAGAAAACATGAACATAGGCATGTAACAGTGCTCTGTCACCACCCACTAACAGGCATTGGTGGAACAGATGAGCATCAACATCATCATGTGTAGTTCACGCACGCTTAGAGATGACTCACCCGATGTAGTAGGACCTCCGACCGTGTATGTCATCACTGCGCATGCATAAACTGCTTGTGATGACGTTGATGCTCATCAGCACCACTGATGTCTGTTAATGGGCGTTAACGGAATGCTGTTACATCAGTTCACAAGATCGCTATGATCCTGCCTTCATGCTTAATAATGCCTGCTCCATTCCAGCTGACACTTATTGTTTCCTAACTTGGGCAAGCTACAATTTATATGATATCATTTTTATTTACAACTTTAGTTTTCCTTTCAATGAAATGCATTAGAATAGTCAACTGATCAAAAATGCTCTTTAGTTAAAACTCCAACAATATAAATAATAATTATTGTATAAGGTGCTGAGTAAGTAACTTATTTCTTTAAAAATTAGATTGATTCATATGGGCGGTTCCTGGAGAACCGTGAGCATCCAGGCAAGAGACTTGAGGACACATCAACATTTATCTCTGAGGATCCAGAGTTTATGGTATTTATTGCAAGATATAAACTCCATCTGGCCAAGGAGAATGCAGTTTGTGCAGACTATATACAAGAGATGCCTTGGCGCCCATTGCATTTAGGAACAATTCCAGTTTATTGCGGCTCACCTTCTTTGATGCCCAACAAACTTTCTGCTATTATGATTGATGACTTTGCATCTCCATTACAGCTTAAAGGAGTTTATCATGTCATTAGACAATGCTAATGAAAAATACCTGGAATATCTGCAATACAAGAAGCCAGGTGAAATGACCAACTGGTTTCCTCTGTCTAACATGGGAAAAAAATTGAATGGGGTGTGAATGACATGACTTTGCCTTAATTACCTAAATGGATATGAATGCTTTGTTTGTGATAAGGAAAATTCTAGAATCAAAGCTGAGAAGATGTTTAAAAAAAAAAAGTTCCAGAACAGGAGTCCAGTCGTAGAGCCTCATATTGCTGATTACAATCATATGGGCTGCCCAGTGCCAGTACCATGTAAATACTATATGTACCACACTAATACAATTCAGACCCTGGTGTAAGGGACCTCTCCCCTGCAGATCCAGACAGATTAAGAGATGGCCTCAGGTGGGAAAGCTACAGATGCACCTTGCAAGGGCAAGTAGTATGCCCCCGGTCACTGCCCCAACATCTGTCGCCCATGTAGTTACACCCCTCGGAGGCATCTGCCACCAGACTCCACAATTACAACGGAGAGGAAATATGTACTGTGGCCCATATCAGTATGAAATGTTCTCACACAGACAATGCCACTATCTCAGTCTCTGCGAACAACAACATACTAGCAAAAGGCATGAATTATAAGAAAGATCACTTTTTTGTCTCAAGAATTTAGTCACCTTAATTACAAGTGTTTTTTTTTTACATTCATTTCAGTAGTAGACAGTTCCTAGCTACTGCTAATGTCATCATAGTTTTATGACTTCTCAGTAAAATGTCAACAGTGTTGAGTAAATATGCAGGTCAGATGAATTGTTGAATGACCACAATGCAAGTTAAAAAAAAAAAAAAACTCCAACAAAAAGTCAGGAAAGTGGCAAATTGTGACAACTTCCCATATCTTTGCAACAGTTTACTCCAATTAAAGATGGAACTGCTAAGCAAAGAGTGAATCACTTTATAAAGAATCCCTATAATTAAATGTTGTGCATTTTATTCAATAACAAATATATACATTTAATGCAAGAGCAATCTTTGTTTATTTTAGTCACTGATGAAAATACAGGTCGCTCCGTTTGGTGAAAAATAACTAAAGGATTGTTAGTTAGATTAGTTAGATTGTAAACTCCTCAGTTAGATTGTAAGCTCCTTGGGGCAGGGACCTCCAACCTCTTGTGTCAATCACAACCTAGCACTTAATTTGATGTATCCTTGTGATATTTTACTTGTAATTGTTTAATACACTTTTCCCATGTCTGTATTGTACTTGTATTGCTGAATTGTACAGCGCTGCGTAAATTTGTGGTGCTTTATAAATAAAATTATACATACACACATACCTGTACATTTCACCATTTGTATCTCTGAGAAGAGTATCTGGTCCATTTGATGTGGAGTTTTAAAATACCGTTTTAAGGCATTTAATACAGTGCTTTCTGGTGAGCAGAATATTGTATTACACGTGTGGTGGTGCATACTGTTCATGATTCACTCCTCACCCATCACTTTAAACTGCATTGGGAGTTGTTGCACCCTGATTATTTATACCTTTGATAAGGCACTTAGTGCCAGGTGTCTGTTTGCACTTCTTTTTCCAGTTACACGTTTGCCAATTCAATCAAGAAGTCGTTTGAAGCACACTTCACACATAAAGAAGCTGCAATCAAGGTTTTGGACTATTTTTTTATTATTTTATTATTTTCATTTTTTGTTTTGGACTTATTATTTGGACCGTTTAGTTCACGAACACATTAATAGTTTGTTTTTGTTTTGTTTTTTTAAATATTTATTATTGCGCTTCCCAGTTCACTACAATTTGTTCATAAAAAAATGACTGGCTAAAATATTTGGGGTGATTCTTATAACTTTATTGCTAAGAAGTAAGAACCGATAAAATGGCGTGAGTAATGGCGTTATCCTACATTTTCCAGTAAAATAGGCAATGATAACGCAAGATTTGATTTTGTTAATGCCTAGCGCTAAAATGTTCTAATCAATAGAAGTGACAGGCATGCAAACGTTTTTTAAACATATCTTAAATATACACTGTACACTTTGCATTGATGTCAAATACAAATGCACTGTGTCCTTGGCCAAAGACCTTGAATTATTACAGTATTTGGTCAATACGCATTTTAATGGCTGCTTGGAGTAGATGGAGGCTCTTCATTTTCCAAGAAATATTTTTTTTAATGAATGATGCACTAATTCCAGAAAACTTTCTATCTACGCTCACCCCAAGATCCAGTAAATGTGACATTTTAGTCTGAGGCCACACTAGCGTTTGTGTAACTGCTAGTAAAGTTCCTATCCTTTGCAACCCAATTAATTTGTATTGACCTCAGTACAGTAGTGTGAGACCTCATCATTTCGCCTAGTGTGTGGCTGCACACCGGCAAGCTTACTCACAAAGGAATGGGCAAAACCAAAAACACTCCCAGCTTCAGAACACAAGAAATCCACTGACTGTTCCAACCACAAACTTAGCTGCCACTTGCTGTTCACACAGTTTGACTGTTTCCCAGCAGCTGCAGCTATTAAACAATAATGTGGCATTTCTTTGTTACTGGTGGGACTTGTAAAACTGCAGAAAACAGATGAAAGGAAGGTCACAGTTTGTCACGTGTGACTCAGATTCCATGTCTTTGCCGGGGATTGGTCGCTGCTGTAATGAAAGCGTATATTTCACCGTAAGATTTTATTCAAATTTCAACCAGCAGTTTTATGTATCTGCTGCTGAAAAACAAGCTGTCTGTATGTAAGGGCAGGTTACACATAAGTGACATTTTATGACAGTGTGCCCATGTGCTGTGTGTTTCCTCAATCCCCATAAAGCTAAATGGAGTTGCAGAACAATTTCACATCTACACCTGAGCAACTGTTCTGGGATTTGTCTTTTTTTTGCAATTTTTTTAGTACCAATACCCAAGTAATGCCGCAGTAGGATTTAAGACCACAGCCATGCCACTATTTTGGCGCCTGCCATCTTTTCGGTACTTTTCTTTTGGCCACTTACACTTGCACAAAATGCTAAATGCTGCCTGAAATATTTTTGAATTTTAATTGCACTATGTCACTGTGTGTGTGTGTGTGTGTGTGTTTGTGTGTGTACACCCACCTCTTACACTAATTCTTATGGTCAATCCACTGAAAATGATGCCAGGGTTAAAGATGCTGGTGCGCCCCCATCCTGCTAAGCTGATAAAAATAACCCCTGTGCCTATACTGTGGCACATACTGCAACCCCCC
>WMED01023309.1:0-11476 GCA_019650415.1 Pipa parva
GGAAATCCTGGGGGAGGGCGTCAGGTTGGGGATTTTTGGCAGACAAGAAAGTGATAAGATATTTATACAAAAACCAGTTATACCGCTTTTTCACCATCTGCCAAAAATCCACAAACCTGAGCGCCCTCCCTTAGGTAGGCGAATAGGGGCCGGCATTGGCTCAATGCTTGAGCCTTTAAGCCACTGGCTTGATATAATGCTACAGCCACTGGTTGTTAGATTACCATCTTATTTAAAGGATACAACACAATTGTTAAGGCATATGGATAACTTCAAATGGAAATCAACATACAGTTGGCTGTCTATGGATGTCACCTCGTTATACTCTTCAATACCACATGACACAGGCAAGAGAGTTATATTTTGGCATTTACAGACATATAGTTTATACAGCAATGCTTTGATAGAGTTCATAATGTTGGCACTGGATTTCCTGTTAACCCATAACTATTTCTGCTTTTTGGGCAATTTCTATCTACAGGTTAGAGGTACGGCAATGGGTGCTAAATTTGCACCCACTTATGCCAACCTCTATATGGGTTGGTGGGAGTGGCATTATATATATGCTTCCACCAATCCATATAGACCCTGTATTACCTCATATTACAGGTATATTGACGATATACTCTGTATATGGCAGGGTACCTGGGAGGAGGCATGTTTATTTGTGGAGCATATGAACTTGAATGATGCGGGTTTAAGTTTTACCATGGAGCATGAATATCTTCTTATCAACTTTTTAGATATCGTGCTCACTGGCGACCTATCATCCTCTATGGTTCATACCAATGTGTACAGAAAGCCAACATCAACTAATGCTCTCCTTAGAGCCACTAGTTGTCACCCCTCACACACTATTAGGTTAATTCCGACAAGCCAGTTCCTTAGACTAGGCTGCATATGCTCCTCTGAGGAATCATTTAAATCAATGGCTAGCGATCTAAAACACAGGTTTAAACAGAGGGGCTATTCAGATGATTTAATTTATTTCTGCTTATTTGAGGGCCCTAAATGTGTCACGTGAGGCCTTGCTCCATACTGCTAATGATAATAAGGGTATTCAATCGTTCAAACATTTTGGGCGCTTGAAGCCTGGGAAAGCTAAAAGAACCAGAGAGAATAATCATGGAGCTAGCAGAATAAGTGGCTGCAGAAATGGCTTTAGTATCAGTAATGATATCTCTGTGGAGGCTAATGTCAACATAGCCAGCAATAATTATGGTGAGCAAGATGGTGTTTTGGATGATAGTGACCGTAATAATATATCAGCTGGAGCATTGGATGATCACAGTGGCCATAGACGCACTAACAATCATGATACACCCACTTTTATTACACAATATAGCATGCAATTTAATAGCATCAAAGCCATAATTTCTAAGAATCTTCCAATACTTTTTAACGACCCTGACCTCACGGATATACTTAGAAATGGTTTTAGGTGTGTGTCAAGTAGAGCACCCACATTGTCCAACTTGCTATCGCCTTCAGATGTAAATGTGCACATGCAGCGAACATGGCTTACCACTATAGGAAATTTTAGATGTGGCTCTAAAGTGTGCATGTGTTGTAATTATATGAAAGTCACGAAGACAATCAATAGCTGTATTACTGGTAAAACCTATGCAATGCGCCAATACATTAATTGTAGAACGAGCAATGTGGTCTATTTGATAACTTGTACTACTTGTAATATACAGTATGTGGAACGGACCACTCGCCAGTTACGGGAAAGAGTCAGAGAGCATATTAACAGTATAACTAACAGAAGAGATACTAATGTTTCGAGGCACTTTAACGTGCATGAGAATTATGCCATGTGCCTTGAGGTTCAAGGCATAGAAAGGGTTAGTCTAGGCCAGTGATTTTCAACTGGGCTTCCGCGGAACCCAAGGGTTCCTGAGGACAACCCAGGGGTTCCCTAACATTCTGCATGCAGATAGGCAGGTTAGCCGGGATACATTCCCGATCGCTATCAGACAATACAGACGTCAGCGATCGGGACTGTATCCTGGCTAACAGTGATCTGACAGTGATCAAAGTAGGGGTTCTGCCAGTAGAGTAGTGATCAGAGTAGGGGTTCCGCCAGTAGAGTAGTGATCAGAGTAGAGGTTCCGCCAGTAGAGTAGTATTCAGAGTAGGGGTTCCGCCAGTAGAGTAGTATTCAAAGTAGGGGTTCCGCCAGTAGAGTAGTATTCAGAGTAGGGGGTTCCGCCAGTAGAGTAGTGATCAGAGTAGGGGTTCCGCCAGTAGAGTAGTGATCAGAGTAGGAGTTCCTCCAGAAATCTGATGACACCAAAGGGTTCCCCTGGAGAGAAAAGGTTGGAATATAAAGTACATGGTGTTAGACTGCTTATGAATAAATTTGTATACAGCCATCTGACTGCAACCTGCAGCCATGTACCAGATTAGAGTTGGATCTACTTAAAGGAATTAAAGTGCACCTGTCACCTCAAAACTAATACTTAATTAGGTTTTACTAATGAAATAAACATTTTTGTAAATATATATGTATTTTAAAAAAAAGTACCTTTATACAGCGTTTCTCTCTGTCATCTTCCCTGTCAGCCTGACTTTTCTTTCTGGAGTCGGGTTGAGCAGGGCTAAATGATGATTGACATTATAGCTCCTCCAATCAGGTCTCTGCTAGATCATCATTTAAGGGATTTGATTGAAGGAGCAATAATATTAATCATAATTTAGTCCCACCCAACCCGACTCCAGAAAGGAAAGGCAGGCTGTATTTGTTAATACATATATATTTACAAAAATGTTTATTTCATTAGTAGAACATAAATTAGTATTAGAGTTTTGAGGTGACAGGTGCACTTTAAATGGCAAATCTTCAATCAGAAAATAAGTTTTTAAAAAGGATGTTATGTGGACCTATGGACATATACAGGTAGGTCTTCAAAATAGATATGCAGCTTATTGATATATGCAACATGTTCAGATAATGATCCATGCAAAACATTTATGTAATGGTGTGTGGTTTTTAAAGGGATGATATTAACGCTCTATAAAACTGCTTGTTTATCTTAATTGGAGACAGCAAAATCTAATTTTGGTGCAGCATTTATTGAGATACATCCTTCTGTGGTTTTCTGTATGTTTTTTTTTTTTAATTTTTTTTAATTGTCACTGTATGAAAGGTAATATTGTAAGTTTAGTTTGGTTTATAGCATCTGAGTTGCATGTAGAAGAATTAAACAGCTCTGCAGCGTGTGCACTGTAAAGAATCAGCTAACCAGTTCATAATTCTACTCATCTGTCTTATTGCAATCCTTGTTATTTTTGTGTGAATGGTAAAATGACACTAAACACTTTGGATTAGTAAATAATAATAGGAGCAGTTTATTTCAACTGTGAGAAATAACAAATTACTTAGGGGGTAATTCAGGAAAGTGCGAACTCACCTTGTGATGCTTCGCATCAGCTCACCGAGACCGGTCCCTGCTCTCCTGCTTTAAGGGTACTTCGGCTCACCTCGCGACCACTCGAGTTGCCTCGCCAAGCTAAAGTACCTTTAAAGCGTTTGCTGATCTCCGCGTGCAGGAGAGCAGGGAGCACGTACCAGTCTCAGCGAGCTGATGCGAAGCATCGCAAGGTGAGTTCGCACTTTCCAGAATTACCCCTTAATCTTGTGGGTTAGACTTTATTTCAATAAACCCTACAATAATTTGTAAATAAGCATATCTTGCTGATTATTTGCAGAAATCCCTTTACCTGATTCAGTCTATTGCTACTGCCTACCGTTCTGATTCTGTAGACCACCATTTCTCAGAAATGTGTCCAGATCAAACTGTGCATGAAAAGATAAAGTCAATTTTAAAGTTTATAGAAATCTTTAGAAAACATGATAAAACTAGACTAATTGGAAAAAGTCACAGATCTTTAAAACAATTAAATTGTATCTAAAGTTGTCAGTATCTCAGTCTTATGCACTGGGTGAATTCAAACTGTACAAATCTAATGTTTTTGACCAAATGATTATGATTTAGTGAGTTTAATTCCATCCTGAAATTTCAAGCAGTTTTTGTCATTTTCATTAATAGATATTGAAGGAGCTTAATGAGATGTCAGAGACTATTTTATGTCTAGTTGTAACTGACGTGTGTTTAATAAGACCAGTTAGCAATTTTTAGGTCAGTCTCACACTCAGAGGGGTCATAGATATATTATTCCTGCTAATTCTTCATGGTTGCTGTTGTCTACAAGTAGACAATTCTATTTCCTTTCTGACTCCTTAGACTTGGTACTCGGAAGTCCATTGCCTTGAATGCTAACCCAACGTAGATCTTCTTGATACTGGATTAACACCATCACACCATTACCCAATGTTTATTGTTCAATTACATATTCCCCACTGGATTTGTTATTTTGAGGAATACTATATAAATATACAGATTTCATAAGGTTTTATTTTTTAAAGATGTATTGGTTTTGTTTACTTTGCTTCACTTGGCATTTATTCCATTCTTCCACGCACCTCCATAAATCTTTTCCAGCCTCTCCATCCAGAAGTGCCAGAAAAAGACGGAGGACAATAAGTTTATTATATCCTACCCTTACAATAATAAATGTAGTCTGGCTGCCAAATGTTCAGATATGTGAAAAAAAATGTCACTACCAGTAGACTTATGAAATATGATACCCTACAGTCTACCTATATATATTTCTATCTACTCCATTAGTCAGTTTATCGATACATATCTATCTATATATCTAACTAACTCTATCTATCTATCTGTATCTATCTATCTATCTATCTATCTATCTATCTATCTATCTATCTATCTATCTATCTATCTATCTATCGATCTATCTATCTATCTATCTATCTGCATTTCTCTAGTGAATCTAGTGATCTCTTTGCATAAGACTAAATAAAACCTTGTCCCTTGTCTGTTTACTTAAAACCTTATTTCAGGAATTTAGAGGTCTTACTATATAAAAAGAAAACCTGTTAGTGAGATCTAGATCTTAGTGTGCGTTGCAGTGCAATCATTCCAGGTAAACATATAATACTCCCAATGCAGGGCACAGAGATTCCGCTTAAACACTTTACAACATGCAATACTGGCTTTGTGGTTTATCTACTGAAATGCCCCTGTGTAAAAGTCTACAGTATGTGGGACAAACCACGAGACCAGTAAAAGAACGGATAACAAAACACAAAGGAAAAATACGTAACTTTAAGCCCGACACTGCCAATGACACCTGTGTGTCTAGACATTTCACAGAAATGAGACACCAGGTGAATCAACTAAAATGGCTAGTCCTTGAGGTCATTGAAAAACCAGTAAGGGGAGGAGATATTAAGAAAACATTGAACCAACGGGAAAATATGTGGATTAAAAAACTAGATTCGATGCAGCCTGTTGGAATTAATGACATGTGGAATCTAAAGCCTTTCTTATGTTGAAAACATGTTGAATGTACATTTAAAAGTTTCTTTTCTCTTTTTCCTAGATTCTGATATTTATGCCCTGTATAGAACATACTGGAGAAAGATATTTGATTTCCACCCAGAGTGGTAAAGTATCATAGTATAGATTGTAATTTAAGTATTAATACTTTAAGGGCTGTTCAGATATTACAAAGTTTGTTTCATGTATGTCATACCATGTTTCAAGGTCATTTCCATTTTTAGTTTTTAGGTAGGCAATACTTGCAGTTCCTAAAAGGTTGGACTGTTTGAGGGGTTAAATAATAATTGACCCACGCTTTTATGTTTAAAATTTATTAAAATTTAACTGAGCAACATAACTTTTTGGTTTGTAAGATTTATGCATCTGTTAATAAATCCTGCTCTTGTTTGAAGTTTGAAGGCTCTAACTTATTTGCATCTTATCAAACCTGCTAAATCTGTAGGGGGTTGAATACTACTTGTAGGCACTGTATATATATATATCATGAGTTTCAGAAATACCACTGGAATGTGCACCAGGTACCTGGCCAAACTAATCAACAGTAATACAACAAATTTATTTAAAGACAATGCAAAAAAAGTGATTTCTATTTATTGGCAATCTAGTATTAAGTACAAGGGGTTATTCACTAAGGTGTAAATTCGACTGTTGAATTCGCAAACAGCGGATTCCCATAGCAAATCCGCAACAATTTCCCCATTGTAAAGTCACGACAATTTTTTAAAGTTAAGATAATAATGTCGCCACTACAACAATATTCTCATTATAAAGATGCGACTAAGACAGTAGCAGCCTATTGCGACTGTCTTTATCTGGCAAATTCACACCTATACGCATTTGGACTTTAGTGAATAACCCCCTCAAGTGTTGAAATGGCAGGTTTAGGCTTACCAACTTTGCAGACTAGTCATAGAAATTGAAAAAAAAAAAACACTTGATGCAGACTCTAGATATTAAATGGGCGAAATTTAATAAACTCAGAAAAGTTCAATTTCGCTTTTCCGAGTTTATTCCCTTGAGATCTTGGAAGTTTCTCATGGTAAATTTCACAAGATTTTTTTCAATCAATATTTACCAACTGAAACTCTTCAATTGAGTTTTTTTATCTCGATTTTTCGATGGAATGGTAGCCATATTTTACATTAGTGGTACGGATAACCTTTCCATCAAAAAATTAAATTGAAAAACTTGATCAAAAAGTTTCGGGTGGTAAATATTGACTGAAAAAAATCTTGTGATATTTACAGCAAGAAACTTCCCAGGTCTCGCAAGAATAAACTCGGAAAAGCGAAATTGGGTTTTTTCAAGTTAATTAAATTTCACCCAGAGGCTCTCATGTAATTTTATCATTTGTTGTACACAATATAGGTGGCCAATAAATAGAAAGCACTTTTTCACAGCCATTAGTGTCCCTTTAATGGCCCTCCAGTTTTCAACTGCTTTGGAAGACGTTATGAAAACCTATCCTTTACAGTGCCTTTTATATTATACCAAAATATTATAAAAATAAAAAGTTTTTAGCTGATCCTGAATAAATCTAGAATAGTGTGCCGTTTTTGGGGGATGAAAGATTTTACTTAACCATGCTTACATAGGGGTTTTCCTGGTTCCCATTAAATGAGAACTAAAGGTCAAATTAAAAAAAGTCACATTTTTGGCTTTCCAGAAGAAGATCAGTTAAACGATCAATCAGTAGCGAAGATGTTAGTCGCATTAATTCAGAGATTAAATAATAAATATATTTGGAAATACTGAATGCATTGTCAGTGCTGTTGAAATACAAGGAATTATAAAAAAAAGGGTGGAGAATGCTTTTATTATGAATCAACAGACAACAAACGCTTTTCTTTTAACAGCGGATTCCTATGGAAAATTCATGATCGCGACAATTTTAAAGTTGTGACCTCAAGAATATTAACATAGTAAAGTGGCGACAAACAAACAGCAATATTTCGGGGGGGCGCAATCCACCTTTCGTCAGGCTGAAGATGTTGCTGTTTGTTAACTTGCGCTGATGGTTTAATTGAATAAGGTTTTATCCCTTCTTGTGTGTGTACAGATTCTATTCCTCTGCCTTGTTGCCAGCATCTAAGAATCTAGCACCACTTTATAACATACTGGTGTGCACTTGCACACAGTGTTTGTTTGGAACCACGACAATATTTCCTTAGTAAAGTCGAGACTGCAAGAATATTCTCATTATAAAGAAGCGATTGCAGCAGTAGTCTATTGCGACTGTCTTTAACTGGAGAATTCACACCTATACTCAACAATTCAGACTTTAGATTTAAATGCCCTTAATGTTCTGCAATGATACATTTTCCAGCTTTTTGTGCAGAACAAGAATACCATGGTGGTGGAAGAGAGAAATACATGTTTTTACATTGTCACTAGACTGGAAACAGGTACTGGGACACAAGGTACTAGATATTAGGTTTGGGTCACTTTGAAGTGTAAATTAAAAGTTCATGGTTAAGAACTTAAAAATAGAGCTATTCAGTTTTGAAAAAAGTTAGTGCAAACTTCAAATTTTGATATAACTGTAACTTCAACAAATGAATTATTTTTACTAGTCAACCCCCCAAAGGAATGGATTGAATACCTTTAACCTTTTAGTAAAAATACCCCTGGGATGTCTGCAAAAAAATCTGAAATCAAAACAGATCCTCGTCATTATCAGCCATGAAATAGACCACTTTTATCTTTTACAGATATATCTGTATTAAAACTGACACATATTGTAAGGAGTTCACCACTTATCTTCCAGTCTTTCCAAGCAAGGCAGTAAATTTGTGTAATTGGCAGTTTATTAAAAGGAAAATTATGCTAAATACTTCATGATGCTGTCATGATTTATAATCAGTAAGCCTGGGAGAAGAAGCTATTGGCATGTCATTTGCATTTTTTAATTTACTAAGAACAATACGAGCAAATGAATCAAACATGTACAAATTATATACCACTGAACATTTGCCTGGAAATATTAAAGACATCTTCATTTACAAGTAATTCATTTTTTTGGTCCCCAGAGCTGTGTTTACTTAAGGAAAAGAAATTTCCTATTTTATATTTGAATTCATGTATCCAACCAAGTTCAATGTTTTATGCTTGCTTTGATAGTTAATTATCCTATATGATTACATGCTTTAATGTAAACCTTTTATTAACTTGCGTTACATTGTACAACAATTTTGAGTACCGGCTTTGATCCATTTCAGTAATGATTTCTAAATCTGAATAACTGATACAAAGTATTTAATCAGATATCACTCATGTGTTTGGTTAAAGATATGCAGGAGCCCAAATAATGTCATCCTATTTCATTTCCTTTGTTATTACAGACTTGTGCTAAGCAACCAGACTTTGCCAGTTTTTTAGCCAATCCCTGCTGCATGTCGGAGGAAGGACATTGGGAGACCTAAATATCAAGCTTCATTTGTTGAGTCTGTATTTTGTGGCTCTAGCTCCTCATGCCTATGGATCTTCAATAAGTCAGCTCTTCAACATCCAGTGTCTCCAGTAATGTAGCTTACAGTATTTATAGGTCTGCAACTTCCAGTGTCTCCAGCAATGTAGCTTACAGTATTTCTAGGTCTGCATATTCCAGTGTCTCCAGATCATCTGTTTCTGCAGTCTTCATTTCCTGCACTGCTGTCCTGGTTGCTTTGACATATTATTCTGCTACACTGTTCCAAAGGTGATCCAGTTCAGTTCAGCTGTTCCTGAGACCCATGCTTGGTGTCATCAGATCTCCACCAGTGTTTACACCAGCCATCACTGAGAGGGATTAACCTGAGGGCTTACTGCAAAGTCCATACCTCATTGTGGGGGTTAATGATGAGGACCAGGGGCTTCTTAGACTCCATCCCTCAAAGTTAACCATTGCCGACCCCACTGTGGTGAGAGGATTGACTTTCTATTCTGTCTCAGTATTCTGTAGCTCCTCCTTTGTAACTGCACTAATAAATTAGAATGCCTAAATCTGAAAAACAAATATTTCAATTAAGAAATGCAATTCCATCTTTCTTCCCTATATAATATTTCCCCTTTTCCCCTTCTCCAGTCCAAGAGCAGCACTGCAAAAACCCTAATCTGCATACTTCTTCCCTTCTTAAAACTGGAAGAAGAACTACTTCACCATTTCTCATTATAGTGGAATTTTGATAATTATAGAGTGCTTATAGATTTTCCTTTTTTTATTCTAACTCTCTTTTTTTAAAATTATATTTTAGAGCTATTTTTCTGGAAAAATCTACTTATTTATCATGTACAGCATGCTCACTAAATATATAAACCTATTTGAAAACAAATATATTCAGTTTAATGACTGACTCCAGAAAAACAAAAATTGCCAATTAAAAGCCTAAATCAAATAAAGTGGAAAAACAAAAGTTAAATATGATTGCATTTTCAGTTCCTTAGAAGTCCTAGTGGGACTTTCAGCAATTTCATCTCTGCCCAAAACTCTGAATATCGATAGGCAAAACACGATCCCCTAAATATCAAAAGCAACGCACCTTACATTGTCTTGATTGTCAGGGAGTTGCACGTTAAAAAACACTATTGTGAAACCGTATTGATAAAGTAATTAAAAACTCTAATCTTGGGAGATTTTGGCTTATGTAACTGCATACTTTATTAAGTTTATAAAGGAAATAAAAGATGTAAGGAAAAGCTTTCCTTTGGGTATTGTATAGAAACCATGGTTAGAATGAATGGTTGTGCTTGAAGTGTCCTTGTGTTTAGATTTTAAATTCTGCACTAGCCAAACAGCAAATAAAAAAGGATAATATAAACTAAAAAGAACGCTCCATTGTTAAATAATGCTGATTCATTTCTGACATAACCATCAACGGCAATATCCCTATTTTTTCTTTTTACCGGCTGAAAATAAGCAGTTTTCATAATTAATATTTAAAAGCGGAACTAAAGAAAACAATGATTTGTTTATAGCGCCATAGCCTGCAGCGGGTTATGGGGCTATATTTTTCTGTTATAAAAGTAATCTGTATCTCTGTCATAAAGTCAAGCAGAACTGCTTTGTTGAATGAGCTGGTGCTGGCAAAATATCCTTCATGAAAGCACAAATAATATGTTAATGTTATAATTAAAGCAAATCAGTTGCTAAGTGTGAAAAAATTCCAGTTTACTTTACTTGAAATACATTTAGGGAGTGTATCAACTGTTGCAGTTTCAGGGCTAATTGTAACTGGGGTAATTTACTTCCAGTTTCATCTTTTTTTCTTGTTGTATCACGTCACCTGGTGATTTAAAGGTAAATGAGGTTTAACAATGATAAATTTAAGGTTATGCATATGGGAATGGAAAACAATGCTAAGATTATATACTATATGATAAAACACTGGACAAAACAAAAATGAAATAAAAAAGATCTAGGAATTTTAGTCAACAACAAACTTGACTGTAGTAGCCAGTTTCAAGCAACTGCTGCCAAGGCAAGTAGAATAATGGGGTGCATCAAAAGGGGCATAGATGTATAGGATGAAAATATAATTATACCCCTTTATAAATCACTTGTCAGACCACACATAGAATATTGTGTGTAGTTTTGACTTTGAGCACCAGTGTACAAGAATGATGTAGTTAAGCTTGAGTGGGTTCTAAGGTGGGCTACTATAGTAATTAAAGAAATGGACAAACTAGAGTACCAAGAAAGATTACCAAAATTTGGGTTACTTAGTCTTGAAAATAGACAATTAAGGGGTGACCTAACAATCATGTATAACTATATCAGTGGTCAGTTCTCTCCCATGATCTATTTATACAAAGGACTGTAAGTATAACAAGGGGGCATCCTCTATGTTTAGAGTAAAGAAAGTTTCTGCATCAACAAAAAAGGGGGTTCTCTACTGTAAGAACAGTGATGCTATGGAAGTCTCTGCCTGAAGAAGTTGTCATGGTTGATTCCATTAAAGAGTTAAAAAGAGGTTTGGATGCTTTCCTTCAGTGTAAGAACATTACAGGTTATGGGCACTGGATAACTGGAGGTGGGATCTTGATCCAGGGAAATATTCTGATCCTTC